>WEKY01027271.1:0-26834 GCA_013390045.1 Picathartes gymnocephalus
ATGACAGGAGAAAAAGATAATCTGTGGGGAAGATGAATGCCTTTAGCCACAGCTGGCCGCTTCTTTCCAAGGAACATTTCCATGTGGGTCCTTGTTTCCTTTACAAAACCTGGCTAGTGGGACACTCTTAGTTTTCTCAGCATGCTTCAAATGCTTTCTGTGCCAGTGAAATCTCATTGTTATTAAGCATATGTGGTGTGTTTACACTGTGCACTCACTAAATATTTGCTTTGAGTGCTCTTTGCTTGAGTTACAAGGATGATCTGTGTTAACAGGATAATTTACTGCTGTGTTTTTAGTTTTGCATTCCAGCTCAAGGTGTTACTGTGCTTTTCTGCTACTGTTCAGTTAGGCAGTGGGATGTGGAGTTTTCCTTTTCTGATGTAGTCAGTGTAAATTGATATACGGATTTATTTACCTGCAAGTAACCAAGGCTTTTATGATGGATTCCTTAAAATCAAGTACTATACACAATTATAGAGAATCAGGTCTTCAGAAAACCAAGCAAGAACTAGAAAGAGATTTTCTTCTGAAATGAATCTTGTATCATACCTATCTAGTCAGTGAAATTATGCTGATGTAAAATAAATGCAGGTGTGCTCATAAGCAGGCTTATTTTTTCCAACTTGTCTGCTAAACACTGTACTTTTAAAAAGGTTCAAAATTAACAGGCTCATAGTCTACACAAAAGTAGTAAAGTGCAGTGGTAGTTTACTGCAACAAAAGTGACTTCCCAAAGCTTTGTATGTTTTCTTCTTCTACCTCTTTCTGCAGAGAAGGCTTGAAAAGGGAACTAGAGTGAAGGTAAAACTTGGGAAGCAAATTTTGAATTTTGTTTATGTGTTTGGCTGATTGCAAAAGCATCCTTGGGTGCAGTCTGTCATTGCTACAGGTTCTTTGGCTCTTGTAACTTGCAGATCTGTCATAAATGGAGGTCCATGCAGAGTAGCACATAAGACTGGGTTTTGCTCATCAGAAGAGTAATTCTTCTTAAATCCAGTTACCCAGAAATTCCACACTGGCAGCTTCCTGCATTGAAGGGCTTTTCTGCAGTGTGAAGGTGACAGTCTGAGGATGTACTAATATTTGGTACTGTCCTCATTTACTTTGTCCTTATTAGTAGCTGAATTCCTAACCATAGAAATATCCCTCAAGTGGCTTAGTAAAAGACTGGAGATAATCTGAAGCAGGTGATTTACTATGCCTCTTTCTCAGGCCAGAGGAGAGTTACCATAAAGAAAGACCTTATATATACTCAGAGGCTGGGGAAAAGTGAAGTTCCATATTTTGTGGATTTTAGTGCACATAGCAATATCTTTAAAAAGCTGACTGTGAAACACATTTCAAATTTTACACCACAGCAGCAAAACTGCCATTCAAGGCACTGTAGTTCTTGCAATTTCCTTGTAAGTGAGAGAAGCATTGCCACTGAATTTAATTGCTCTGATTTATTGCTCTTGGACCTTCCAGCCACACTCTCCTTTCAAGTAAGCTTTCTTCTTTTTTTCTTATTTTTTACTGGATCTTTAACATTTTCCCTTTGAGTCTGATTCTGTGAGGTACTGGGTGTCTTCTGGGAAAAGTCAAATGCTTTTAACTGCGAGGGACTTTTCTGGATTTTGGATACACTCAGCACATCAGAGGAGAGTGTCCCTCAAAGTTCCCTTTGATTCTGCAGAGTGGATAAGGAACAGCAATCATGGTGCATGTAAACCAAGAGATTACTCACACTAGGAACAACATTTTATGGGGAAAACTATAGTTTACATTATAATCCCTACAATCTCTTCTAAATTTTTCAGACAGCCCTCTCCCTGGACAGCAGATAATCCTATATCTTCCTAATATACCCTGACAACACACAGCCACAAAATGTCATGGAAGTAAATGGCTTTAATCAGTAACTTGCTTAGTGCCTTATTTTCAGTTTTCCCAGGAGACACTCCCAGACTTCAAAGTGTACAATACATACAGATTGTGTTTTGTCTTTGCAGAGCACCTTATTTTCATTAGGGATCCTTTTTTTTTTAACTTACCTTGCACCAAAGGATCTGTGTCACTAATTGGGCCAGTAATTTCTTGTCATATCATGCTAAGTAATGTATTTGTTATGTGGTACTCAATGGCTTCTTCAATTGTTTATTACACTTTGGGCAAATTGAGCAGTTAAGTGCAACATGAATTTTTGATTGAGAAAAAAAGGTGGAGGAAGGAATATTCAGACAATGTATTAGAATGTGTTGGGTAAATTTAAATTTCCCATTACCTCATCAAAATGCCAGTACTTTACATGTATGCAAAAAAAATCATCTTGCTCTTTATAAATCTGAAACAGCGAAGAGAAAACCTGCTATTTTATTGGAACAAAGATGGGAAACAGTCTGTCCTTGTTAGAAATTAACTTGTTCAATCATTTTGCAAAGCTGCCTTCTAGTTTTTAATTAAAAAATTTTATCTAATGGTCTCTTACCATAGTGAGCACTAACAGTAACTGTTTTGTTCAGGAAACACCACTGCCATTTGAGATTCCTAATTCTGCATGTAATTCTTTTCCTTTTTAAAAATTCATGAATTTACCAAGGATTAACTGATTGTGAAAAACAGGGATTTATTTCCTTCCCATCTGCTCATTTCAAGTGACTTCATTCTATTGGAAATCTATATTCGTGGCGTACCTGCATATCTCTACCTGTAATTTGCTTCCCTTGCATGTATGTATATACATGGACAGAAATGCATTATTTTCCTAACATAAATATGTCAGCTTTTTATGTGGCAGCAGTATCTTTTCTATGTTCGTCATTGTTTAGATTTTTTTTTTCTTTCAGCTTCTCCTCGTTCTTACATTTAGGCTCTGAATAGTTTAGATTTCCTCTGAGTAATTTTCCCAGATGACCCTATGGGTACATTATGCTGATATGAAAATTCTCACCAGCATGATAGAAATGAACAAGAGCTCTTGAACAAGAAGGGACATGAGGAAAGGAGGGGCATGATTTACATTAAATGGAACAGAAATTCTTGGAATGACCAATTAGGCAAAAAATCCCACCAAATATATTTGGTGTCAGTGTAAATTTTTTCTCACATCGACATAAAGTGCTTCATATTCAGTTTGATCTTTTTACCTAACCTTCCCCAACTCTTTCAACCCAGTAAAATAATCGTCTTTTTTTCCCCAACTGATCCTATTCATTGAATTGACACAAAATGATGAACTGTACAACTTCAAGTCTGAAAATTTGCTTGCATTTAATGTGAATTTGCAATTTGTTCAAGATATTCCCAGCACACTTCACTCCGGGTTCGGATGGTGTGATATTTTGACTGGAATATGGACTTAATACTGGATTCCTTGTAGAGGCAGAGATAGAGAAGTGGAATACAAACAAACTTAATTATTTCCCTAAAGTCTAGATTGAAACAAAAACTGAATATTCAAGCTGTAGCAGATTAAAACAAAGTCTTTGCCAAGTGCTGTTAATCATGAAAAATTTCTTCATTTCCTTGCATAACACATAGGCAGTAAGTGCTTCTTTTTGTGCAAATCTAAAGGGCAAAGTTGGCTTTGTGCTAGTCTGACCCACATGTCAAACAGTAAATGTTACATTTTGGAAATTGAATTAGTGTTTAACCTGGGTTTCAGACATGGCTGTTGTATGTTTAGGCAGATCAGGGGGAAAAAAATAATACAAACATAATGATATGCATAGCAATGTCCACAAGATTTACCCATGCTGCATGCCTTGAAGATTCTGGGATACAACCTTCATTTTCAATGTCAACTTAAAAAAAAAAAAAAAAAAAAAATAAAAAAAATTAGAAGTCCTTTTATTTGTTAAAAGAGGACTGGCTTAGACTATGTGATGTCAGCAAAACCATCTGGACGAGACTGAAATTATAACTAGAGCTTCTCAAATAGCTCTCCTGTTTCCAGTTGTATCATAGCCTCAAAGGTTTTATTTTCTCTAATCATGAGGACAAAAATCAATTTATTGAGGGGACAGTACTCTAACTTCTGTGGACTTGCATAAATTATGACTGGAATTATGGACCCCAAATCCTTTGGGAGACTAATACAAACATCGTGAGAGAGGACTTTGCGTCACTCCTGCTGCTGGTAGGACAGCGCGGTTCTGTCGCGGGTGTGGATTGTGGTGACCTGTGGTGACAGGGAAGGAAATGTGTCTGGATGTCACTGCAGGGGGAGTGGGGGGACAGGGAGGGCCAGCTGGCCTGGAATGCACGGTCTGGCTGAGCAGTGAATCCTCTCTGCCCGGGGAATCCTCTCCACCTCACAGGGCCCAGGGCTGCCTGAGCCATGTCCCGTAACAAACAACCTTCCTGCTAAAAATGAAAAGTGTCACTGATGTAATGGAAGGCTTAAAAAAATCCCCCCAAGATGGAATGACCTTCCTGCAAGTCTTCTGCCCAACAGACCGGCGGGATTTTTGCCAAAATGATAATTTCTAATCTCCCTTCACTTCCCTACTGGATCACTCCTGAAATGCCAGGCAGAAGGAATGATTCACAAATTACCTTTTTCTTCCCAGCAAGGAAATAAGTGCAGACTTCAGCTGTAATTGATGACTGAAAAGGCTAGAGAAACTTTGGCTATTCTCATTCCTGCTGTCACACCTTGGGTGTGTGCTATATCCATGTTCCACATTGGGAAGCTTGATTAGGATTTGTTCAAATATGATTATTTACTTATTTTGGAATCATCCTTTTTATGAAACCCAAGTGGCAGAAACACTGAAAGCATGAAGATATCAGGTTATCTAATAAATACAATATTCTAAAATCTCATACTAAGACATAAATATTAAGTGAAAGAACTGCAACTTCCATTCTTGCCCTCCATGCTGAATTTAATCTTACAGGAGAAGATGAGGTTAGATAATATCCAGGCAATTTTTACAAATATGTATTCCACAGTGTAATGATGAAAAAGTAAAAAAGGAAAGTCTTTATTGATTTAGATCTAATTTAAAAATAGTGCAGCAACATTATCTCAGGGTTTCTTTATGCTGATGTCAAAAATGTAAACCATACTTTCAGAGTACATACGTGAAAACCTAAAAACAATTTCAAACTGAATTGTAAATTTTAGTCTTGTTTCTGCCTTTACTGGCAAAAATGTAACTGTAAAACATACTGTAAAAATGCAATCTGGGCATCTCTGTAAGAGGGAAATGTTTTTCAGGCTTTAGAGCACCTTTGCTGACAGCAGCATGGTGGAAGAATATAATGTAGTAACTGCTGTCATTTCAACTCTCCTCTGTAGAGTTTTAGACCAAATATTATATTAAAAGGTACATTAAGTCTTTTATTGTTTTGCCATTTTATCACTCGGGAGATCCCCTTAGAGCCTGTGAAAAGTTTTTGTAAACTATCAGTTTGCTATTTGCCTTAACAGCAAACACCCATAACGAATTTAAATCAGCATATGCGTTCCAAGGTCACCACTGCCATGGAGTTGTCTTTGCTTACATTCTGCTTTTGTTAAGGTGTCCTCACATCCTATTGATCTATCTCTGTCTGTACTTTAAGACTTAAAAGCCAGGAGGAAGGCAGCATAGGCATCTTTTAAAGATGTAAGAAGACATTCTGGCCCCTTCCTTTACGATAAACACAGGTGGGTAAAACAATGGGAAAGGTCTTCACAGGGTGTAGCAGAATGAAGCTGCAGTTGTGTACACTCAAAGGTTCTAAGCATAGCTTTTAAAAAGGCTGAATTTGAATGAAAATACTTCCTGTGCAGTTGAAAATGCTGGGCTTCAAATCCTGAGTTCAGTTTTATCTTCATTCCTTTAGGGTCCCCTCATAGAGAATTTAGGTCAAGTAGGGGTATTTGCAAAAGGCAAATGTGTGTTTCCCACAGTCATATAAACTGAGCTAAGAGATGTCTCTTTTTTTTTTTTTTTTTTTTTGGGTACAGCATCCAGCAAAAGGAAATCGTGTTAGGTGCCATAAGAACAAAAATTAAAAATAAAAATGGAAATTGAAATCAGTTCTTTCCCCAATTTTTCTAACTGCCTCCTTTGACTTACCTGACTTAGATATGGCCCAGTGTTGATTTTGCTATTGCCATGGAGCTGCAAAACACAAAATTATGCATAATCTAAGATCTTTCTAGTCTGCTTCAATTATCCAAAGAAGAATTAAATGCTACAACTCATATTGATGATGTAGCTGTTTTAGGGCAATATGCATTTCTGGAGATATGAAAAATATTACAGGACAATTTAATGAGTCCTTCCAAGTAGTATCATGCTGTCCTCTGTTACTTTCCCAGAATTTATTTTTTCATCCTTTTCATCCTATAATCCCAGAACATTACTGTTTTCATTCACTCTTTGTCATCCTGATCTGTGTAGGACTTCTGAAAATCATCTAGACCAACCCCTATTCCCAGAAGTTACCATATGTATATGTAATGGATATCTGTGGAAGTAAATTGAACAAAATCCCAAATATTATTACTGTTCTGATATTCTTATTTCTTATTTGTTTGTTGTTATATTGCTTTTTTAGAGCTTTGAATTCTTTCCCATTTTGCTTAAATCATTAATTTAGCCAGACGTAGCTGTATTTGTCGTATTACATATGTATTGGGCAAGGAAAGAAAAAAATATTGGGAAATAAATATTTTATTAAAAAGAGCAAAATAAACTCTTGTAAGGAGATTTAGAAGGTATTTTCAAAATTCTGAAATTACATTAGAAATTCTTATAGCAAGTGACCATTTCCATAGAGAAGGTCAGGGTTTTTCACAACCATCACCCTTTCCATAGATTTATTATGTCAGGTTTTTGGGTGATGTCTGCTTTATTTTCCCATGACGTACGTTGGCCCATGATCATAGTTTCTTTCCCAAGGGAGTCCAGCCTGAGAGGAGAAAGACAATACTGTGTTGCAGGTATTGTGTTTTCCATTAGCCTTTAGGCAAATCCTTCCCTTTCTCTCAGTTCTCTCTTTATTGTGTCCTGAAATGGCCACACTTCTGATAATGTTGTCAGGAGAAATACTTCTGCACTTTGCTTTGACCTTTTTGCACTTTCTCATATTTTTTCATTAGTCTCAACCCATTTAAAACTAACTAAGCTTGACTCTTCTAATGAAAACTGGCCAAAATATCTTTGGGAATTGTTGAGCCTTTAAGAGACAAAAAAAATCCATGTGTGATATCTGGGACTGAACTAATTGGACAAAAAAGGTTTCGGGGACTGTTGTTATAACAGACGAAATATTCAATAATTTCTTCTTTATGGAAATAGAGATAGCTATGAATCTTGGAAGAAGGAGGGTTGAGTCTAGAACAGATTTGATAGATTATTTCACATGTGTGAAGACAGCTGACAAGCTTCCCTCTGTATTGCTACTTTCCCCCCTCTGCTTATCCAAAACCCACATCACAAACGTATAGGGTCATTGAAATGAAAATTGTTCCTCCTGAGCCTGATTCCATCTTTCATCCTGTTTTACATTATACAGGCATCTTTCTCCATAATGTCCAATTTCATGATTATTACTACCGGTTCATTTATAGGTAGGAAAATTAGCAGTGCACAATATGGAAAACTACATCTTTCTGTACTAGATGATTGAAACATCAGAAAAAAAAAAAATGATAGCTCAAAGGGAAAAAAAGTATTAGTGGATTTCAGTCCTTTCCACTATGTGGATTTAATTCCAGTAAGATTAATAAAAGTATATATTATAATGTGCATAAATACATTCTCCTGGTAGTAAGTTGCACAAGGATGGGTTGTCTATAAGACCAAGAAAACAGGTTGGCTTGAACAAGTTGATTTCCTTAGACTGATTTAGGAATTACATTTTGCACTAGCAATTTGAAATTGCCAAAGATGTTAAAAAAAGGGAGATTTTCATACTGTACAGATCATTGTCAACACTGAGAAGGGAGAAAAGTACCATATGGAAAAGCCCAGGACAAACGATCTTTACAACAACTTGTTCAAAAAACTATCAAGATGAACATTTTCGAAGCTGAAGGTCTATTTTTAAGATGGTTGAAATAGGAAAATTACACTGATTGTCAGTTATCTGGAATTGTTGTCAGTCTTTTGGGTGATTGTACTTGGCAGTATTAAATGTAGTGAAGCTTTTCTGTTCCCTGCTCCTGTTGTGACACAAATGACAATGTATTGCCTCAGTGAATAATAGGGTGCTGGTCTGATTTAACTGGCTTCTGAACAGACTTCTCTCTGCAACCCACATGGGAAAAGACTGGGAGGTGGCAGTGGAAGTGTCTGTCTTCCACCTGCCATGCCCTCCTATATATTATCACACATGAACCAGAACTAGAGCATTTTATCTGGTATATCCACTTACAAATTAAATTTACGGTGAAGTTAATCTGAACAAGAAAACAGAGTAAACTGGTGTTTTTCTAAAAAGCTTTGAATGAACAGAGAAGTGTTTAAACCTCACGTTAGTCCTGTGTACACTGATTAATTTATTCCCATGGGAAACAAAGACTTTGGCCCCTGAAATTAGTGTAAATGTTACTAGCAGGGTGGTATTCTGCTGCTATAACAGGAACAGAGCATGCTTTTTCTGAGGTCAAAAATCCTTTTTAACTGAAGAAGTGCAGACTGTAGATTGAGAGAGTTGAATTCTTCTACCTGAGTGAAGATGGAAGTTCAATCACTGAAGTTCCTCTTTGCAGTTATTTCGTAGAAAGCATGTCTGAAAATTGCCTGCGTAGGGCTCAGTGCCTTGACAAGCAGTTTCTATCTTTCTTTCTTGAAAAATCACATACTACATCCAGCTCTGGAGTCCCCAGCACAGGAAGGACATCGATCTGTTCGAGTGAGTCCAGAGGAAGGACCCCAAGTTGATTAGAGGGATGGGACAATTCCCCTCCAAAGAAAGGCTGAGAGAATCTGATTTTCAAAAAGGGCTCTGGGGTGATCTAATTTCAGCCTTCCAATATGTGAAGGAGAGAGAAACTTTTTACAGGGCCGTGTAGTGACAGAACAAGGGGGAATAGCTTCAAAGTGAAAGCCAGTAGGTTTATGTTAGATATTAGGAGGAATTTCTTCACTGTGAGGGGGATGAGGCACTGGCACAGGTTGCCCAGAGAAATTGGGGTGGTCCCATCCCTGGAAATGTTCAAGGCCAAGCTGGGTGGTGCTCTGAACAACACGGTCTATTGTCCCTGTCTATGACAGAGAGGTTGGAATAAGATGATATTTAAGGTCCCTTCCAGCCCAAACCCTTCCATGATTTTATCATCTGTCTCCTACTGAAAAGGCAATATAGCCACATGTTGTGCTGGTGAATTTAATTTTACATACAGGCCATGGGAATTCAGGTAGCCATAATATTTACTTTTATAGTTCACTGATTAATTAGTATGTTGTACACTGATTTGAAAATAGCAATTATATTCTCCAGTAACAGGAGGTACTCCACAGGAGCCAGTTCTGTCTCTGAGGCTCTGATGCTCTGGAACTGTGACTTGGTGGACTATAACCATATTTTCAGAGTTGTTAAACTGGTCATGCAAATCCTTCTTAATTTGGGGATCACTGACTAGTTAGGCTGTAACAGCTCCTTAGGAACCATTACAGTCCTGGGTCCACCTACCAGTGTTGGTGCTTTGCAGTCAGATTGAATATTTCTATTAATATTCTGGGTTTATGCTTACAAAATCAGTAGAGAAAGAGTGCTTCCATTTTTTTTTTTTTTTTCCCAATCTCTGGATTCTTTCTGCACACTAACTGACGTAGCTTTATTTAAGAAAAGCAACAAAATCCTCCACGCTCCAAAGTTAACACCACCTGAACGTAAACTAGGCTGAGACAGATCTGTTTTCCTGCTACTTGGTGGTACTGCACACGAGTAGAAAGTGGCTCCTCTGTGAGATGACGTGCTGATGTTTGCCTCTTCTGCATAGCAAAAGCATTTATTGAGAAAATAACCTACTTGTAGAATATTGCTTTTAAAAGGGAGATTGTTCAATGTATGTGAGTCAAAGTCTGTCAAAGTGCAGCTTTTTAAACTTCCTAAGTGATGTGAGTGAGGAAGAACTCCCTTTGGTGAAAATAACCAAATAAATTGGTTCATTCATATTTGTTGCAGAATGATGGGTGCCTAGAAGAACATCAGAAATTCTGATTTCAGTTTACTGCCCTGTATTTAGAGCTGCACTTTGGCTTTGTCACAGTAGGGTTAGTTGTATGAATAATGGTTCATCAGTGTGCGCATGAGGAAGTCACACCGTGGCCCTTAGAGCTGTAATCTGAGCTTATGAAAAGAGATCTCTAAAGTACAACTAAGCATTTGATAAATTATTCAGAAGAGAAGCAGAAGCTTTAAGCTACTCCTTGTACTGTGTATCTTTGCAGCAATTGTTGCATACACTTCAGATGACACAAATGTGTGTAAGGGTAGAATGTGAGAAGGAGTCTCTCTTTGGTGATTTATGCATCCTCCTTTGTGTGATACAAATAAGAGTTGCTCAGAACAGAATGACATTATGGAATCACAGTATTGTTTGGATTAGAAGAGATCTTAAAGATCATCTGGGTCCACAGCCTCTGCCATGGGCAGGCACACCTTTAACTAGACCAGGTTTCTTGGGGCCTCATCCAACCTGGCCCTGAATGCTTCCAGAGTTGGGACATCCACAGCAACCTGTTCCAGTGCCTCACCACCCTCGCAGTAAAGAATTTCTTCCTAATATCTGATAAATCTATCCTCTTTCAGCTTAAGGTGATTACCCCTTGTCCTATCACTACGTGCCCTTATCAAAATGTCCCCTCTGCCTTTCTTGTAGGCCCCTTTAGGGACTGGAACATTCTAAAAGGTCTCCCCAGAGCCTTCTCTTCTCCCGGCTGAAAAAGCCCAGCTGTCTCAGTCTGCCTTCACAAGAGAGGGGCTCCAACCCTCTGGTCATCCTCACTGCCCTCCCCTGGATTTGCTACTCTGGACTTCAGAGTCCACATCCTTCCTGTGCTTGGGGGCTCCACTGGTGGATGCAGCACTCTGGAAACAGCTGCTCACACTGTCATGGGAAAATGATGTGCTGGACTTGGTTTGAAAGGCCTTTTTTTTTTTTTTTTTAAAGATTTGTGTTTAACTAGAGTATTTGAATGCACTGCTCACAGCACAATCATAATCACAATGATGGCTCACTCTCACTGTGTTACATGGCAAGTGCAGGGTCGGCTCCATCTGAAATGCATTCCAGGGGGTTTAGAGGTGTCTTGTAATCCAGCCCGGAATGTTGTGCCACTGAAGCCGGCTCTGCCGGTTCATGAATAATGGGTCATTAACATCCAGCTCAGCTTCTTGAGTGCACATCAGCTGATGAGGGCTGAGCACAGCCAGGAGCCTGTAGCGGTGCGGGCAGGCATGAGGACAAGAGCTCGACACAAGGCAGTTTCTCCCAGGAAGGGATGCGTGGTGCTTCTCTTTATCAGCACCTCTTCAAATATTCACTGTTGCTGCAAACTCTTTTCAGTCTCTGCACTGGGGATTCATATAAGACCCAGGCTGACATTATGTACAGGCATGACTATTATCATAGGACTGTAATTTCTCCTACAGAACAATTTCTCAACATCAGTGAGCATAGTAATTTCTTAGTTCCTCTTTTTCTGGAGCCAAGCATAAATTCAAGAGGCACATTAATTTCTAGAGTAAGAAGAAACCATTTCTAGTGTCTTATACGGACGTATGCTCCAGATGCTCAGAATTTCATACAGATTATTAATTGTTTTAAAAATATTGATTTCTTATTCCATTTCCTTCTTTCAAAGAGTTATGGATTTTATCTTCACTGTCCTTGTATCCACAGTTTTATTTCCCAAGTTCTATCTTTCCACTGGCTTTTAGTTTATACTCACTAATTTCTAGAGACTTCTCTATTGCAGAATTTATGATTTATAGACGATTTTTAAAGAGGTTCTTCAGTTAAAATAACAGAGAAATTTGAAACATTCGTATTTGGAATTACAGCATTAGTGTGGTTGTTACAGTTTCTCAGAATACAGGCTTAACACTTTTTGTGTATAGGTGCAACCTTTTTTGACACTTTTTAGGGGTGCTATCTGTAGCTTTAAAAATTATGTACAGGAAATACTGTGAGTCCTGAGCTCTTAAATCAGCATGACTGTCAGCACAGTCTGAGGCAATACTGCATTGGAGGCATGTCTGTGAACTGAAGTGGAGAAGAGCACTTTGAACAATGGAGAGCAGATTTATCCAATGGGGGATCCTCTGAGGGACCCAGGAATGTAATTTATGCATGGAGTATGTGCATGAGATGTACTTCATCATGCAGGGAACTTTTGAGTTCCTTCTGTCAGATTGTTCCTTTGAATAATGTTACCCAAGTGAAGAACTACTTCATTTTAGAATTTGAACAGAGGTTTTATGAAATGTGCTTATTTCAGAAACATATTAAAATAATACTGATGCTTAAGATACAAGTCAGAGCTTTTGAAGCTTAGAGCATGAATTTATTTTTTTCATCTGGAATTATGTTTTTCCTCATTCTCAGTCCACCAACAATTTGCACCTTTTTTTTTTTCCTTTCAATGTATAGATTAAAAATCCCATTACAGCATCCTTCTACTAATAAATACTCCTGACAGTCAGCTTCCAAGTGTATGACTGGTTAAACAGCCTAATAAATGAGTCTTGAATATTTGTGTCTAATTGTTGAAACAGAAGGGGTGAGGTTAAGTATCCAGTGCCTTTCTCCTTCTGTAGTTGTTGGAAGCACTGCTACACAGCCTGACACATCTGCCAGCACTTCACACCCACCTGCTCACCTATAAATGACTGAACAAAGAACAAAGCAATGAAAAGTCAAGCTTCACCTTTTTAAGTAGGAATGATAACAGGTTAGAGAAAGCCCGAAATACGAGCTGCACAATACATTGGAGGAACAAAATTCTAGGGGAAAATATTGTGGCATTTTACAAGAGATTACAAATTATGTCAGTAATTACATACATTTATCTACCAAATTTTGAAAATATATATAGGGACCGTATTTGACAGTGTGCAAATAAAAATGTTTGGTTCTGATGTGCATTTTGAGAGAAAAGGCAATCAAGGAAATCAGTAATTTATATTCTTTAGATTAATTGAATATTTTAAAGAAATTAGATTGATACAATTAATATAAAACCTACATTCATTTAAATCAAATTGAATTCCCCAAATCCAACCATTATCTCTTAGAAAAAAAAAAAAAAAGAATTTTATTGAAAAAACGTATGCATCCCTAGTTTAGAAAATAAAGATTAGAAAGTGAAGCTTATTAGGGAGGCAAGAAGGATGTTCTATTTCCCTTCTTCTGACCTGATTGATATTCTCTTTTCTGTCTCCTGACATGTTTTCTATAATGCAGACCACAGAAAAATAGCTGGCAACATGGCTTGATTTTCTTCCAACCTTCAGACTTTAAATGCAGAAAAATGTCTACTAATTTCTATTTCAGTGTTGCCATAGATACAGTTTCTATGATGTTTTTATTTTTTTACTTCTGTCTATCCCTCTATCTGTCTGTCTATAGATCAGTCTTTCATCTTGCTAGCTAACAACTTTTATTCTTCGTTCCCCTTTACTTTCCATGCTTTCCAGCTATTCCCCAGCATCTATTCCACTTGCTTAATTTAATCAGGTGTTAATATTTTCTGTTTTGTTTTGTTTTGCTTTGCAATTCAGAATCCTCACACCTGATGCTCTGGTCAATACCTGAATCCTGTAATACCCCACAGGTGGTGCCCAATGTATCTTGTTGGGCTTTGAAATACTCTTTCTTTCTACTACTGAAACTCGCAGTAATTAACTTTGCTTCACATACTGTGAAAAAGAGATGCCTTCAGGTCCCCACTTCCTGCTCTCTTCTCAGGTTGTGCTGGATTTCTCTTTGATCCTGTTTGCAGTGTAACACACATTCTCTCACACTGCACTTTCCCCAATTTTTGTTTCTCCCATACCCACTTCTTTTGATTAATTTTTTTTTCTCTTTATAGTAAATGCAAACAGCAGCAGCAGCTCAGGATGCACTGTGTGTGTGGGCTTAATGTACCTCCTCATCTGCAGTCATTCATCACCACTGCTGGATCTCCTTTTCAACTGCAAAGAGCAGTTCAGTGATGTGCTTAAATTGGATGTTAACTGCTGCTGGTGAAAATGTTTCATCCCTATTCATTAACAAAAAAAAAAAAAAAAAAAAAAATCATGACTTTATTACTCCTTCTTAGCGTGCAGGTGGGCATTTAATTCCTAATGCACTATGTGGAATTTATAATCTCCTGATCTAGTAGGGATAAGTCAGATCATGAAAGTAGAGCACCTGTGTTTTTCCATGAAAGTTATACTTTTCCCCATAGGAACATGGACTTGGCTATGAATATCTTGACATTCCTGATAGTCTCAACTTTGCAGCTCTGATTTATAGGACTAATTCAGGGCTTTGGAGTTCCCTTATATATTTCCTGGACATATTCCAAATTAGAGATACTCTGAATAATCTGTGGAGAGTGAAATTTCTTCTTTGGACTGTTTATGATCCGACACAGATCACTTGACTTTGATGCCTGGAGTTAGCTGCTGTCTTCTGTTTTCTTATGCACATTTCATCATGTGGTATTCTCCCCTTTAGTAAACACAAAGGTTGAGTCTCCTTAAATAATAATTATCATCAGTTTAAATGGGGCTATGCTCAATGCAAATGCGTCTATAGAGACATTCTACCTTCTTTGAAGTTGGGCAAATATGATAATTCACTTTTACTACCAAAAGACTTTTTTGTTGTGTTGTTGTTTGTTTGTTTGTTTGTTTACCAGCAAGGTGGTTTTTCTTATATCTCTTTTTTTTTTTTTCTTTTTTTCTTTTTCTATTTGTTATTCTGTCCTACTGCGTACTTATTCTGGACTTCCCCGAGATCATGGAGGAAGTCTCATGTACCACCTTACTCTTCATCAAATATTTAACTTCTGGCTTTTATTGTTGAAGCAATGATTTAGCTTAGGTAAAATTGGGTTGATAGAAACCCAAGATTGATGTGATTTGAGGATGGGATTGATTAGCTGCATGCTCCGTGTGCTGTATATTACCTGTGTATGGACTGAAAGGAAAAGTGCTTGCAGATCAATCAGAGCTACAGAATTTTACACACAACTTTGAAACAACTAATTCTTAGTCAAAGTTTCAAAGTTACAAAGTTAATGGTAAGCTCCTCGCTGCACAAACTCGGGGCTGGGGTAAAGCAAATCTTTTGTGTGTCTCCTCTCTCAGCTTCTCTGTTCTTAGTGCCTCTCTGCATCTGATGATCCGTTAACAAAGCCCTAATAATTATTTATCACAAGTTGTTGTTGCTATTTTTTTTATTTTTTAATCAACAATTTGGGAATTTCTGCTTTGCTGCCTATTGTCCTCTGAACCGCTTCTCCTCTCCCACCTTTGTTAGCAGGGAAAATCAGCCCCTCCCCATGCAGCTGCACCTGTTGGCAGTGTTCTTGCCTGCTTTAACCAGCGTAAATAGCTCTGCGATTTACTGAGGAAGTGTGAATCGTCTCATCTAGAACAACCTTCTAAACTTTGGGCGTTGTGTTTAAGCTAGCCACAGGCAGTCAGGCATCCCGGGGAGGAATTCTTTCCATTGCCAGTTAGCTCTTTAGGAAAGAGCTAACGCAACCAAGGGAGACACAACTCTTGGATATGTGTTTCCACACCTTTTCTCCAAGAGGGCAGCTTCATCTCGGCGTCAGTCTGTGGTGTCTGTGTCTACCCCGGGCAGGTAGCACAGGATATCCCACCCTTTCCAAGTGGTGCTTCCAGTTTTGTATCACTGGAGACAATATCTTTTTATTTCAGTGTGGTTGTTTCTCTTCAGCTGTCTTCAGGTGAGTTATTCCTAATTTACTTTGGTGCTTGTGAGAAAAGAAACTGTCTCTGGGATCAGCACTTTTGCTTTGAATGCATTTACTTTTGTCATATTAACTTAATAAAATTAAAATAGTCAGAAGCAAAAAGATTTCTTAAATGGTATTTACTAATTCTTCAGAAACTGTTGTATGTGTGCAGTATAGGTTGTTTGTTTGTTTTGTTTTGCTTAGTACTAAATGGTAAACCTGACTTCTAAACAGGTAGAGGCTACAGACACTATTTTTTTTCCTTATCCTCTATTGCTGACCTTGTAATAGGCCTATTAAGAAAGAGTCAGTGTTGATCACTTTAAGCATAGTCACAATTTATGAGACTATTACCTCAGATAGTCTAAATAGGCAGTGTTACTGTGCACTTTATGCTACAGTTCTGCTTTTGAGCTCAGTAAATGACTGGCTGCATCACTACCAAGTATTTCTAGAGAAGCCCCAAGTGTAGTTAACGTTTCTATGGGCAAGAGTCCGACAGCCTCGAGACCAGTACAAACATAGGAAAAAACCATAGAATAAAGAGCTAGAAAATTACAGGAAAGGTTGGACCTGTTTGAATAGCAGAGGTATGGTGATTAACAGTCTAGGTGCCCTGCAACACATCCATGAGAATATCCAGCAAGATCCATAAGAATCCAGGTATCCTCCAATCATTCCAATGTGGGTGGTAGCTTGAAACCCTGGCAGTCTCTTCCTGAGCTGTAATAGAGCCTGGAGACACAAGCTGGGAAATCTTTGGCTCATGTCCCACTGTGCTGATTTCAGTGTAAGCATTCAAATCTTCACCTTTCTGTCCTAGCTTTTCTGCTCTAGCTCCTAATAGTGACAGTCATATTTTCCTCCTGCCAGTTTGTCCTTGATTTCTTTTCCCCTCTTATTGCTCCAAGATATATGC
This sequence comes from Picathartes gymnocephalus, assembly GCA_013390045.1. Taxonomy (NCBI): domain Eukaryota; kingdom Metazoa; phylum Chordata; class Aves; order Passeriformes; family Picathartidae; genus Picathartes; species Picathartes gymnocephalus. The sequence goes on from WEKY01027271.1 coordinate 16,828, forward strand.
TACAGTCATCTTTTGATTCCTTGGTATCATGCTTGTCGTGTGGTCTACTTGCTGTATCTTCCTGTTATAACAGTATTTTTTCCTCCAGCTATATATCTGATTAGTATTCACCACTTTAAAAAATGCTTCAGTTTTACTCTCCCTGTGGACTCTCCTTTAAGAGTGTTTACTTCAGGCAAAGGATAGATTATGCTATCATGTTGTAAAATCCTAATAATATCAATAAATGCCTCTAATGGAATGAATTATGTCCCTTTTTTACTAGAGTATCATTGAGTAGGTGTCCTTTAGCAGTGGGTTTATTAGAAAGGAAAATCCAAATTAAAAAAAAAAAGAAAGGCAAGGAAAAGAAATAAAGCTAGCTGTGTACTTCAGGAAATTAGAAATATCAGAGTCTATCAGTCTAGAACCTGCTTGCAGTTTCCAATTGCTCTGTTGGCAATAATGGGGTTTCAGTAGTGTGAAAACTGAATCAATAAAATCAACCACACGCCCTCTGAGTCATGGAGCATATTGCACGGCATGGGATACTGCACTGTATATTTCTCCTAACGAAACCAAGCCACTTTTGATGCAGCATAGAAAAGAGTCAGAAAATACAGCGGCTGTTTCTATTTCTAAGAGCATGACTGAGATGCTGCTTGTGTTTTGCTTGGAGTGTAGAACTACTGAGAATTAACAGTAGCCACGATAGGCTTCCTCTTTATTTATACCAGCTTTGTGTTTTACTTCCCAGCGCTGCTGCAATATATGCTTTTGGTGATCTTGACCTTGGAAATCTATTGGAAGCAAACTGTGGCCTATAATTCAGCCCATTTGCTGCAGTGAGAGTGCTGCTGGGAAGAAGTTACCCTGGTTTCTAGTGGTGTGTTGAGTAAAGACTGGAGACTCAGGTCTCTGTGCATGGAGCCAAACCCTCAGAAACCTTCCTGCCAGCTCTGTGCACGTGCAGCTGTGAAAACTGGATATGGACCACGGAGGAGTAAATGATAAGGTGTTTATGGTGCCCTCAGAAAAACAGATGATATGTGATATCCAGTCTGAGGTGACAGAGAAATGTGGATAAATCTCCTCTGGCAAAACCAGCAGCTGCTTCTGCTGGCAGGGCACCACAGGGAACAGTTCTGGAATTCAGCTGGTAGGTCCCAGACGCTCTGAGAGGGTTCACAGAGTGCTCATCTACAAGTGCTTTGAGAACAGGCTGTGTTACCTGACCTAGTCCAGTTTTCTACACAGGCCAGGCTGCTTTTTCCTCCTCCCTTATGTGTGATTGTTGGCTGCTGAAGGTAGAGAAGAAGGTCACACTGGTTGTTGTAGTTGGAGAGTTGGGCTTTTTGACAGTCGTCCAAAGGTCAGGCTGCTTGTTCTTTTACTATCTGTCTTGAGTGCAAGTAAATAAATGAAACACATTGAGGCAGAAAATCCCAGAATATAATAGTTGAGAGTATCTTTTCAGATGAAATGGCACTTTATTCCCTTATAAAACCTTGCATAGAAGAACACGAGGAAAACACACCAGTTTGATTTCTTTTGAAAATGCTTTCTTAAGACTGCCAGCTTGGAAAGCAACTGAAAGGAGCAAGGGGAAACATTGATTTTTATACAGGATGTGACAGCTAAAATGTCTTCTTTAAAGGAGGAGAAAGGTCCTGAATAGCTCTTTTTCATCAGTGCAAACTGCTGCAGAAAGCAGTTTACTATATGCTGTCCAGGATTAATAAATTGAGTTATTGATGAAGGATCCAGGTCACCACCTCAGCTGAAGGGAAGACTAAGGGGCACAGTGTCTTGCTCAAACAGAATGGTTTTTTTCAGTGCAGAATCTGTAATTTGTCCAAGATAAAGAGCTCATACTGACTCAGCACTTGAGATAATAAATATTTTTTCTGTAGCTGAGGTTTCTGCATATTACTGACAGCACAGTATTGAGGCTGAGACTGATAATGGTACTAAATAATCATCCCTTTTAAAACAGAAATTACTTTGATGAACATAAACATGAATATCAATGTAAGTGCAGGGTGTGCTTAGTACTATTTAACATGACCTTCATTTTGAGAACAGCTCTAATTAGGTAGGTTTTGTAGATGCTGACTGTTACGTTTGCATTACTGCAGAACCTTGTGGATTCTGTTTATCTGCAGTTCTGTGACTTTCATTCTTTTTTAAATCATTTTTGTCTTATGCAATGAGCTTAATCCCTTGAGCAGTGGAAACATCCACAAAATATTGGGGTGTTCCTGGACACAGGTGCCAGGAGGAGAGTGCACTGACAGCTTAAGTTCACAGCACTCAGATGGGGCTGTCCAGGCTGTTGCAGAGCAGGAAGAGGCATCAGTTGAGCTGCATCAGCTTCCTGAAGCTCTAAGTCTCTTGGACACTACTGCTGACCTAGGGAAGAGGGATAACAGAGTCTGGGGCTTGAAGGATCCAGGCTTGTTTGACATGCAGTCAGAGGATTTGCATGTGGTTTGGCTGTGCTTTACAATTATGTCAAGTTTACCAGCTGGAGCTAACCGCAGCAGACTTCTCCAGCTACCAGCACAGCAGTTAGAGCAAGACTTGTTCTTTAGGTCCAACATCTTTTTAAGATCCATGTTTGCATAAGCATAAAGAGGCTCACAGGGTGAATTTAGCTACTTCATAACATTCCCTTCCTTGGTTGTGCCCGCTTGTGACTCTTCTGTAAGTGTCAGATTCATTCTGTTGATGCTACTCTTGGAAGGGAGCAGTGAAATTCTAATCCAAAGCTTTTTCTGTATCTTTCCTTTATTTGTGGCATGTATCTACCCTCAGCTTTCCCTTAAACCCACACCCAACCTGTGTAGGGAAGTGCTCACGCGTAAGTTTAAGTTTGAGAGAGGATGAAAAGCTGCTATGGAACATAGAAATGCCTTGTTATTTGAATTTGAAAATTAGGAGTTTCACCGTATATTTTAAGGTGGCTTTAGGGTATTTTGGGGTCACAGATGCAAATTCTCATTTCAGCTGTTAATTCTAACAATCCACTCTTTCTTAGTAGAAGTTCAGATTACCTTAGTTTTTGATATTATTAGATTATGAGGCTTCAGGGAAGAATCCTGTTCATGAAACGTGATATTTTTCATCACTGCTAAGATTCTGTATAATACAGATATGAAAAAGCCATGTTTGGGTCTACAAACATTAAGGGGGTTTAATTGGAATGAATAGAAATTGCTGTTTAAGGAAATATTCCTGCATTTTTCATTATAGCACCAGTTTAACAATCCTGTGTCTAAATGTCATGTACAGCCAAGATCCTGAACGTAGATGAGATGGGTTTTCTCCAGAAAATGTAGGAATAGCTCTTTTGGGATTTGTGAAAAATTTGTTTTTCCTTGTATGCTGTTATGCATCATCTTTTATTTATCAAAATGTAATTTGATGCTTCCATTCCTTCTCTTTTAGCCTACAAGGAGGCTAAAAGGACACTGATATTGAATGTCAGCTGTAAGGTATTTTTTTCCCTAAGCAGAAGAGGGAAAATAGTTTGGAGATGTGGCCCGTGGCTCTGAGAGCTGCTCACGATGGCTGCAGCATTGTTAGAAACCAAACAATTTGTCAGAACTCTTGCAGATTAGGATTAGAATAAGGAGGGAATGGAGGATTGATGAAAGGGGAAATAGGAAGTGACTGAAGCCCTTCTCTCATTACAAACACTTGCTGATTTTTTTTTTTTTTTTTTTTCAGTTCAAGGTCAATAAGTATAAAACAGTGGTAAGTTGCTAATCAGATGAGAACTTCATTACTTTGTTTCAGAAACCAAGGCACACATCATTTTTAGCTGGAAAAGTCTGTGGTTTTACTTCACAATGTTAATTGGAAGATTTGATTTAAAAACATAATCATTTAGAAACTTATATTTTTTAAAGGTAGTGACAAGAAAGGTGCTAAAAGTATTCCAGCTTTGAATAAGATAAAATATGTTTAAGAACTGACTAAATTATTTTTAAAAGTTATGCCTATTTTTAGCAAAGATATTTTCAATCCAATAATCTATAACAGCAGAGTACAAAGTTGAGCACAGCAGACAGGGACCATTGAGCTCCTGGAGTTAAGGCTGCATTAGTGTTTCTATTACAGTCTTGTGTATTTTGCAAGATAAGATGGTTATAGTAATTGGTTCCAGACTGAAAGAACTTGAAAGATTGAGACCTGAGATCACAAGTTTTACTTTTAAAAATGTATTCTGGAAATTACCTAAACTATTGTGGTTTGTTTATGTTATGCTGGATTCCCAAGGTCCCCATTAAGGTTCACAGTTTTATTAAAGGCAGTTTTGCTCAAACAGATATGCACAATGCCCATACAAGTAGTTTGCAGTCTCATACCCTCAGCTGAGGTTGTGGTTACAAGAAGTGCTTATTGCTACCAGATCAGGATGAAGGAGTGTATTACCCAAACATGGGACTGAAATCCCACTTGGGCATCCCGAGGCCTTTCAGCTCCCCAGGAGCACAAGGATCAGCCTGCCCATCCTGTAGCTATAGGGACAGCTTTGAAGTCCTTGAGGGCTCATAGCATCCTTGGCTGCTGGATCTTTGCTCCTTGGCTGTGCAGGCTGGCTCAGGGGAAGGGATAACCTATTCATAGAATCATTCAGGCTGGAAAAAAGCTCTAAGATCGTTGAGTTCAACCTCTGTCTGATCACCACCTTGCCAGCTAGACTTTGGCACAGAGTGCACCGTAGCAGAGCTATTCCACACCCTCTCATTTCGTCCCCATCCTTGGTTGTGCTCTGGCGTGAGCCAAAAGACATGCAGTGTTTCTCATCTGAAACTTGGGGCCAAGATGCAAACTAAGGAATAAAGCAAATTTTTCCCCTTGTTTTAGGCTCCCCACAAAGCTCTTTAGGTCGTGTTTGGCTCACAGTACCTGATCTGTGCATTTTCTGTGGCTAAGCAGAACACCGGGCTAGGAATGTCTGTCACGTTCACCAAGTGTCCCTCAGAAAAGTAGTCCTGCTTCTTTCCTAACTTGGGGTTTTATTCTTGAGGTTATTTCCCTTGGGATTACTGCTTTCTTAGACTGAAGAGAAATAGGCTTATGTTGTTGTTATTGCTAAAAGCAGGACAGGGTCTCCATGCCTTGTTCTCTTCCTGGCTGTGTCTTGAGGACAAAGGTGTTGATTTACCCTCACCATCTGGCAGTGTTGCATCAGGAAAGTAATAGCTTTGAGAGCAAAGAACTGAACTTAACATGGATACATTTTCTAAACTATTATTTTCAAAAATGAGCATGAAAACACTTTCTTTTTTCGATATGAATGAGATGTTACTGTCGCATTTGGCCTGAGGTATTTGATTTACTCCACAGAATCAAATATAAAGAGTTTGTCACAGAGCCTCAGGTAGTTAGTTATCCACTTGCTGCTGGAAAAAGATAACTGATAGGAAGTGATACACAGAATTTTTAGAGAGACAGACATCTGTATGTAAGGGACCTTGTTACTAGAAACATTTGTCTTTTTATACTGTTAGAATTTTGAAAAGTTTTTTATGCTATGTATTAGTTCTTGCAAATTGCTTGCCAATTTAATATCAGCAGCATCTAAACAGTAAGTAATTGCTTATGATAATGAGCACAAACTAATTTACTGGAATATATTAATATTCACAATGCACTTTAGAACAGCGGGGTATTCAAAAAATACTACTCTGTCGTTTAATTGCAGTATTTAGGTTACATTGTTATTACAAATGCTGGCAATATCATTACAAAGTCAGCCTCTCACTGAATAGCCTTCTTACTGAGACTCCAGCATGTGAGTAGGTAGTGTCCTTTGAGAACTAAACAGGATATGAACAAAACCTTCTGGATTTAAATAATGGTTCTTAATTTCTGACTGATGTTCATTAGGTGAATAGGCAGAGAGCCTTCTTATGACTTTTAAAATTTAACTTAACAAATTTCAGGTCAAATAGCATGTGATCCCTATCTTAATATCTGTGTGTCTTCAGAGGAATTGATCTTTGTGTGAGATACAGAAACATACCTAGAAACATAATCCGTGTTACAGAAATACTGTAGTGCAGGAGTCCTCAAAACTTCCAAGTTGGTGTGCTGCAGTTCATGCTGCAGGACTGGTGTTTAGTGTATTTGAATCACTATTTTTTCCTTCCTTTCTTAGGAAATATTCTGTTTTAGTTTGGGTTGGGGTTTTTTTTTTTTTTTAAAGCAAACCTAGAGGAATGCTTATTGAAAAATGGGTCATCTCTGAGCACACTTCTTCACAGAATTATTTTCCACATGCGTTGGTATCACTTACAGTTTTGAAGGATTCTTGACATCTTTGTGTATGTTACTATAAGGTACTATATTAAAGTAAGGCTTTCCAAACTACTGAATACTGATCTTCACTTCAGGATATTAAAAGCAATAGTCATTTCCTCCAGCCACACCCTTGGATCTGATTAATCTGGGTTATTCTTCAGAGTGTGATTCACTGCTCACCTTTCTTGCACACACGAGTGAATGAAGTTACAGCTGATAGCACTGGCCTGTGGAGTGTCAGAGCCAACATTTGAGTCAGTCCCTGCTGAGATGATTGGACAGTTTGGAGCCCAAAAATCTTTTGTCAGGTCCTCTCCAAACATTTTTGTGGAATCCAGTGGTTCAACCATGCTCTCTGATTACTTAACTGTGTAACCCAGTGAAAAGCATTAAGATGCATAATTTTCACTGCGGCTCTTTATCCTCTGAAACTGGCGGAGAATTGTTGCTTACAAACAACAGCATAAGGACTTTGCAAAGAAGAACGACAGCAATTATGATAATGATAAAGCATGTACTGTTTCTGTGCCAGGCTGCAATTGAAAATCTATTATGTAGTAGAACAGAAAGAAGTGGGAAGGAAGTGAATTGCCCCAACCTGGCTGGCCCCTGTTAGCTCTTATTATAATGGTCTAATAACCTTAAAAACTCAAGCACAAATGCAGCTGTGTCTGTGTACCCCTATTAAACACTGCTTGTTTTGCACACAGATTTGATCCTGTAAGTAAACATTGATGTTCCAAAGTCAATCCTTGGGATAATGACTGTGAAAACTCTCCAAATTAAAGTAGCATTTGTAGCTGCTTGCTGGTTCTTATTGTCAGACTTCCTTGAGACAACCAAGCAGAGACTTTTAAATCGTGTTCCTCTTTTACCTGATACTTTTTGGAGGTTTGAGTACCTACAGTGCTGGAGAAGATTAGTTTTGGCCTTAAAACTTGGTTTGTATATTGACTGAAATATCCTGAAGTGTTGCTCATTCTTGGAATTAGGGAGATGGTACAATGCCACAAAGACAGCAGTCAGTATGCAACTTGCTCATCAGTCCTTCCTGTGCCATGTCTCCTTCTGAGATGCCTCTGAACAGCTGCTTCAGAGGTGGATTCATGTGCTTCAGGGAGGATTGGTGTTTTTCCAAAGATTTAATCTCTTACATTTCTTTTGATTTCATTTTTGTTACAAGAAGAATGGTTGCTATTTTTGCATTTCAGGTTGTAACATCTCTAAGAAACTGTGCTCTTTCTATTTTTCTTCAGCTATGTCCTGTGTCTGTCTACTCAAAAACATTCAGAAATGCTGCCACAAGAATATGTTGTCTGCTAAATATTAGTAGTTGAGTAATTAGTAGGAGAGCGTGTATGCCACAGAACTTCTTACTCTTCACTACCTTTGCAAACAAGCCAAATTAAACTTCATTGCACATTGCCCACAATACAATTATCTATTCTCAGCAGAGGCTTCCTCTCAGCAAATCCTGTAAGTTGTGGTGTTGCCAGCACCATCTTTCTGCTGCAAGCAACAGCAACATCTTATCTTAGTCCAGCATCTGACATCCTTGGGCACTGATTATTTTTCAGTGACTTTAGCTGGCTTGCAATTAGCAAGGCTTTCATTTTCAGTATGCTGTGCCTTTCTTCCAAGACAAGTTTTGGCTACTTTTGAGAGCTCTCTAAGGATTTTTCAAGATTAAATTATGAGATGCACAATTTAGCAAGGAACATAATCTAAACATCACTTAAAAATAACTAAGTTAATGCAAGACTGGATAGCTGGAATATTGTATTAGTAAGAAAGCCAATAAGAAATAAAGACTTTAGCCTAGAAGCATGCTAAGCACTTGCAACCAAGCTTCTGTCCATTCTAACTCTATTAAAGGGCTTAAGGCCAGCTATTTCAATGTTTTGATGCCCATTTAAAGAACAGGAGGGTTATTTTTAAAGGTTGCCAGGAATGCAACAACACTTCTGAGAATCAGGATACTGCCATAGGTGCTTGAATAAAAGTATTACTTCAGGCACTAACGTTTTGCATGAAATAATGACTTACAAATAATTATTGTTTCTCTGAAAAAGAACATTGCCTTTTGATGGACCCGTACTGAGAAATTTTAATTCTGGTTTTTTTCTTTTACCGGTTTTTGGCCTATATGCACATCTGTGCAGAGCTACTTTTGTAGGAGATGCTCAGGTCCTGGTTTGTCTTCAACTGACTGGCTTCCCAGCTGAGTCAGCAACCTTGGAAACTCTAACAGCTCAAGTTACTTGGCTTAGGGAATTTTTAACTTTTGCCAGGTATCTGTTGAGTTAGTAAAGTCCCTGGACTGGAACCACTGAATGATTTCACATAGGGCACCAACAGATGGTGACAACATTTGGTCTCTATCAACCTGCATAGTATTTGAGCTAATGTCCTAGTTCCTGCATCCTGTTACAAATCCCTTCAACTAACCAGCCCCTTCACTGTGTTAATTTTGGATTTGGCACAACTAATAAGCCATAAGAAGCAAATCAGTGCATGTGCAGTTAATTTATTTTAATGATACTGATTGCAGCTGGGGTTAAATCGAAGCTTAGACCTTGACATCTCCTGATGTCAGGAGCGTGGAGACTGGAATGGTCCTATTGGCTTGGAGAGTACTTGACTTTAGTGCTTTCAATCTGCCAGTGGTGTTGGGGAGTACATTTAGTGCAGGTAGCTGGGGCTGCAGCTGCAGTGTGAGCTGCAGGCTGGGCAGTGAGGGCCAGGAACCCAACCCTGAGCCCAGGTGAGCTTGGGGACCTGTGGCCCAGCCAGGGGACTGGACACTCAGGGATGGCAGGAGCTGACCGCACAGACTTTGGCACGCTTGGACTGTGAGGTGATAAAAGCCCAGGGGTTCCTTTGCTCAGGGTCCCTCCTTGAAGGCACCAGCTTGAGCTGTTATTTTGTTATTCTGCTGTTTAGTTATTGCACTATGATGACATTATTGTAAGGCTCTGGAGGTCTGTGACTCTGCTACGGGAAGCCCCGGGTGGAGCTGGCAGAGACTTGGTGTGAGTGTGGGGGTGAAGCTGGGAGGGGCCCCAGCCCCAGCTCAGGCGGTGTGAGGGTAACTCCAGGCTGGCTCTGGATGGCCACACAGGGGAGTTCCCTTAACAATGCCTTCACATTTTATCTGTTTGGAAATACTTTCCAATCCATTGCCTTCTCTTATGTGCTTTTCCACCACGCAATTTCCACTTCTCTAGACAGCACTCAAGAATTTTGTCTTTAACTGTACATTGACAAGGTTGTAGGAGGAATAAAGCCTTCCCTTATTTATAGAGGCTTGGCTTTTAATTTCCATCTGACTTTTTGGCAGGCTTTTAGAATCAGACATGTTGTATCCTTGTTACCTTTAACAGAGTTATAACGGATTAAACTGTTTCATGTTGAGTACAATATGACATTTAAAGCAGGTTTTCATTTCCAAAATATATCATTTTCTAACCATCTACGTTGCATAAAGGTCCAAGGCCCTAATGGGGAATTACTTGCCTTACATTGCATACAGAAATATTTCAAATTCATTTTGAACAGCATTCATACTGGAAAAGTGATAGGTAATAGGCAGCCCATAAAATTTTTAAACTGAGAGAATCTGGAGAAGAATAATTTTCTTTTATCACTCTGTGTCAGATTTGTGTAAGACTGTATCCTTTAATAAAATAAATAGTGATTTTTTTTTTTTTTTT
>WEKY01027271.1:26849-55978 GCA_013390045.1 Picathartes gymnocephalus
TTTTTTTTTTTGTGGAAGTGAACATATTTGTGAGGTCAACAAACCACAGAAGTTTTTTTTCTGTGGATGTTTCAAGGCTAATAAAAATAATTTTACAGAATAGGTGCCTTAATACTATCAAGTCCATTGACATTCAGTTAATCACCTCATGTTTTGTTAATAAGTCAGATGAACAGATACTCTTAATTTCTATGCTCTTAGGAGTCCTTTCAGATAACTCTTGCTTAGCTAAGGTCCTTCTCAAAATTATATTAATTTTGATCACTCTTGGAGGCTCAGTTGCATGTCCCTACTCAAAGTGAGTAGCACTTTACTTCAAATAAGTGATCTAATCTAAATCAATGGGGTCATTCTAGGTGTAAGATGCTACTTGATTTAAAATATTAAAATCACTCCAGTTGGGAAATTCCTTAAATTCTTTGAAACTTTTATTATGACTGTCATTTATGATCCTAAGAATGATGCTGACTTGGAATATTCATGCTAAGCTGTGTAAGAGTTGTTCTTTATAGATATACATGTTTGTTGAGCTGTTTTTACTCACAAATTTTAGTTGTTTGTCACTTAGTGACACTATTTTTCAATAGAGCTTGATAGCAACTGGGGAATTTAAATAACAAAAACTTTTGGAACAGGAATGGAGTATTTTTTCACCCACTTTATTTTTTCATGGAAGGTAAAACATAAACAACTGTCCAAATACCAATGCCATAGACTGGAAGAAAGGAGAAATAGAGAAAGGAGTGGTTTTCTTCGGGGGTTTTCTGTGGTCTGAGGAAAAAACTTTGCTTCTGTGTTAGTATCCTGAATCTTCAACAAATGCCACTGCAAAGGGCAGGATGCTCAGCGTGACTTGAGATTGTGCTGGTTCTATTACCACTTAGACCTTTGCCTGGAGACAGCTCTTAGGGATAGCTGAATATAATAAACCACACACACCACTGGTTTATGGATCTCTCTGAAAAATTGGATGCAGTGTGAAGAAAAGTCCTAAAGGCTTTGATAAAGCAAACCAGGGTCACCTTAGTGCTTTGGAAAGGGAAGTTCTATAACGCAGTGTAAAGTTGTGTTTGAATTAGTAGTAGTAGATGCTGCTTTGTTGGTTCATTTAAATTAATTGCTCCAGCTGATTGAGTTGGTTGAGGTGTTGGAATGATGTGGCTTCAGCCTCTCCTACAGAAACATTGAATTCTAGGGCTCAGGTATAGCACAGTGATATGTGGGTTCCATAAAAGGCTGACAAGAGGCAGATAGACATTTTCTATCTGCTTTATTTTCCTCAGCATCTTTACCTGAAGAGAGAAGATGATCTCATTAATGACAGGATTAATAGTAAAACCCAGCAATGACCTTTGTCAGTGGTGCTTTGGTCAGTGAGATTTTTTACAGTTATTCTGGAAGAAGAGAAGATCAAAGAACAAGATAGTGGAATTACTGAGGAATTATGCTGTGCAGTTGGTGACCTTACAGGTGACAAATATTAAGACTGTTTGTAACAGGCTTGGTTTGGGCATGCCGTTAGATGGGTTCAGGGACCTAACTAGAAACTGTTTGGAGTAGCAACCAATTTCCAGGAAACCTTTGAACCTTTATCAAGGTTTGCAAAACTTGGTCAAAGGAACACCACAAATACACTCCTAGTCCCTATTATCCACAAATCTAAGAGAATCTGGCCAGAAAATACGACGTCCTTTCCTACCCTTGTGGCTCAAGCTCTTTGGAGAGCTACACGCGATAATCCATTTGAACATTTTCTCTTTCCCCATGCAATACACCTCTTCTGCTATTAAACAGGCTGATGCTGCTCTTTCAGGAGAGCAGTTACAATCCATATTCAGGCTCCTGCCCAGATTTGTGGCACAGAATGTATCAGAATGCCTTCAGGAAGCATTCAGTTGAATCTGGTCTTTAGTTTGAAATACTTCTTCCAGCAGTTCTTTCCATCTCCTTCCCATGGTTAACCCTAATGGCTATACCCTGCTCACCTCAGCCCTGTGGCATATATTCTCTCTTCTGGGTAAATAATTAATAACATATCAAAGTCAACTATACAAAAGGGTCGTATTTTAATCTACCACATGGATTATTTTGAAACCCCCTCCTCTCCCTTTCTCCCCCTGGCATATCGTATTTCTGTCTTGAAGCATTCCTTCCTTTACTTGTAAAATCTGTACAAATATATGTGCAGAAATGTTGTATTCTTTCCTGAAGTTCATCTTGTGTGGGCTGAAAATGCATAGATGAATATGTAAAAATTAGTATTAATGGAGATTTATATGCTCCTCTAAACATGGTAAATGTAATTAATGTCTTCCTATAGATGTTTGGACAACCGTGTGTGTGTGTATATGAATATCTGTATATAGATAGATATATGTTTTCATATTGCACAGTCTTCATTCTTGGTAATTAATAGTAGCCTACATAAATAGTCTCACTGGATTCAGCAGGTTTATCAATGCCAATAATTACTTATCAATGGGAATAAGAGGGTTCACACTGTAGCCCAGAATGAAGTACTGATAAGATAGAGAAAGAAGAAAATTACATTAGTGGGTAATTTCTTGTTACTAGCAGTCCTTACCTTTCATATTTTTAATAATAGTTAAAGATTACTTGTCTATTAATGAAAGTGCAGCTAATAGTTTTCATTACTGAACTTTACAGGCTTCAGTCTTCAGTTTTTCAGTCACAGAGTGTGATGGAATCATAGCTTATTAGGGTCCAGAGCTCAATCAAATCATTGCATTCACTTCAGCTCCTGAAACCTGATGTGAATGTTGAAAATAAACATTATGCTCCTTACATTAGATGGGAAAAATGGAATTATGTACATTACCCTTCAGTGCAATATATCTTAAACTCAAAATTGGAATGAACATGAGGAAGGCAAAAAGCTGTTGATTTGTTGTTGATTTGAGCAAACTATTAAGCTACTTCAAATGTGACTTCAGAGCAATAAATATTGAAAAGCTTTGCAGTCATAAACAATAATAAATACAGTAAATGGGTACTAAACAAAATATTTATCTGCTTAATACTGTAGAGGTAAGCAGATGTCCTTGAGTTGCTGCCAGACTGTGCTGAAATGAATGCACTATTTCATAAAGATGAATTTTGCAAACAAGTAGGACTTCAGAGACACAGGCCATTAAAAAACATTACTGAGTCTTGACCACTGGCGTTTTGTTACAATGGGCACCATGCTTTCGTGGGTAAGAATTTCAAAGAGCTGTGTGGACATTTTTCCTAAACATTGTGTGGGTGCATGGAAGCATAAGGAATTATTCAGTAAATTCTGTGGCTGAGAGACATAACTGGCATGTTACAAAGTTGCCTGCTTACAAGTGCTGTGCTGACGGCATTGCTATTCTTGACATTATAATTCCTCTGCTTTCAATCCTCTGGAGATGATAAACCCTGAACAACACAGTGCCACAAGCTAAGAGAGAGAAGGGAGATGGCTGGGGTTTCGTGACAATGTTCTGAAAGAGAGGCAGAGACATTATGAGGTTTGTCAGACAGCATAAAAGCCTTTATGAAGCAAGTGAATTAGGCTTCCTCTGTTGTTTCTTAACATATCCAAAACTGATTGTAAGGAGGGCTGTTTCCAACAACTGCTCAGTTTCTGGCTTTCAATAGTTAATGGGAGGTCGGGCTGTAAGCTGAGATCAATCCCAGAGTAATATATTTTACATTATTATGTTTGTCTTTCTTGAAATATAAATACCAGTGGATCTATTCTCAAATGGCTTCCGACCCATTTTTTTCATAATTAATACAGGAAATTCAAAGAACGTGACTCCCCGTACAGCTCAGACAGAGGCAGATCTGTATTCATCAGCATGGATTAATTAGTCTTTTACCAGACACACAGTTAGTTCGAAGAGCTACAAAATGGGCAGTTATAAAGGAGGGAAAGCTTTCTCATAAAAACCCATAAGCCACATGTTCTTGCGGATAAAAGATACTTTTTTAAACTTTGATGTTTATTCTGTGTAGTTTAAGATTTACAGCTAGATTTATCCAGCTCCACTGACATTGACCTTGCCTTCAATGCGGCAGAATATGGAATGAATTGCTCTTCACTGGTTGATTTGAAGGGCAGTATTTAACAAAAAAATGCAGCAAAGATTCACTCTGAATAAGAACAGCAGAGCCTCTCATTGTTCAGATCTGAAGATTTACTTCTGGGTCATTGTATTCAGTATGACTCCACCATGCTTGGCAGGCTTTTTCTTTGTCTTCTAAATTGGGTAAACACATCTGTTACAACCAAGAAAAGGAGAATTATACACTGCCACTTAAATCTTACCGACTATTCTAACAGCTTCATCTGTGACATTGAGGTGTAAGGAGTTGCCTTCTCATTTTTGTTACTTATAAGGACCTCATTCATGACCTGACACAATGTTTTATGAAGTCAACAGAAAGGCTGTCACTGTTTTTAATGAGCTTTGGATCAAGCCGTCAGTTTTTCATCAACGCAGAGCAAACCCTTTCACTCCAGCCACCACAGTGACATAAACTCCGTGAAGGTCCCAACTCGTCAGTCAGAGATTTGAAGTCAACAGTAGCAGCAGAGAGGAGAACTTGGGGACCATCAGCAGTGATATTACCTGTCTAATGTGTCTTTGTCTCAGGACGTGTTGTAACTGGAGACAAATGACACACAGCAGATTATTCTAAATTCCAGACCACTGCCTAGGAGCAAAGCAAGGATGGGAGAGTGGGACATGAGGGTTTTGTCACATTGCTAAGCCAGACACCTTTTGCCCGTGTGCATTACCAATCCTGGCACAGCCCAAATCTTCACTACTCTTGCAAAACTCTGTTATAAAAATAAAACCTGATTTCACTTAAAGGCTAAGTGAAACCCTAAATAACAGACCTGCTATTGTGTTTGTCTTTTCCGAAGAAGTTGACAAACTCTCCTGAAACACACGCTTGTTGGTATTTTGGCATCAAGAGAAAAGCCAGCTGATCTATTTGAAGCGCAGTGAAACTATCCCACAAGTGTATTAATATAAAATGAGATTTACCGTGGTTTTAGTGCATAAATTATTACAGATTGATGGCACTGCAAAAAACCCCTAATTAATAGACATGCAATTCCATAAAGAAAAAGTGACGTTAGAAACAAATATAGGGCATCTTTTCAAAAAGACCAAGTGTCCTTTTTGCATTACAACTGACACGAGGAACTAGATTAAGATTTTGAGACATCTTAGAGTTGAACAAGTCGTGTAACTGTACAGTCCTACTTGTCTTTGGCAAGTCCGCACATTCAAGGGATTTTAGATCCCTTTATATGCTCAGAGCGTTTTTGGTCAATCTTGAAAGGAATTTAAAAAATTACAATTATGTTGTTATGCACTGTCTCCTTATATGGACGTGGGGAGTATGGAGTGAGAGCATTGGGTGGAATGAACTGAATTACTTTTCATAGAATCATGGAATGGTTTGACTTGGAAGGGACATTAAATATTATTTAGTTCCACCCCCATGCCACGGGCAGGGATGTCACCCACTAGATCAGGTTGCTCAAAGGCCCACCCAACCTGGCCTTGCAGGGATGGGGTCTCCACAACTTCCCTTGATAAGCTGTTTCAGTGCCTCACTACACTCTGAGTAAAGAATTTCTTCTTGGTATCTAAACTAAATCTTTTCTCTTTTAGCTAAAAATATTCCCACTTCTCCTATCATTACCTATTTAGTTAGATAGATAAAATGTAATAAAAATAGATAAAATGCAATAAAATTGAGAGTAGCCACGCTTTGAGACAGCTTAGGACAGACAGTAAAACTAGACATCCGTATTTACAATGAATTAACTTTCTCCCTAAGCTTTGACCTATCCTCATGGGAAAGGAGCAGACAGCTTGTAATGACTTTTCCAACGAAAGATCAAGTGCATGCACAATTTGCCTGCTCTGTGCTGTTGCTGTTAAGATACAAGTTTTAAATGGAAAATGTCCGGATATGCTGCTATTTTAGTTCTGAGGAAATACGCTGGTGATGAAGTTAAGCACCTGAGTGCTAAGTGGTTTTGGATTACAACACTTGTTTCAAACAGATTATAGATTTAGTAAGTGCACCCTGGATATAATGTGTAAAGATTTCCACTTATAAAAGATGTACATTGAGCATTATGCAAATAAGCCATTGCTTACTCAGATGGTAGACTAATCTCTTTGTCCTGACATGACAAGTGAAGTATGTTTCCACTTGTTATCCCCATCTGTCACAAGATGATAAAGCTCAGATCTGTAAAAGTCTTATCTGAATGTATTTGCTAACATCTTGCTCTGCTGGCCACCATCATGTATAATTTTCACTGTGTAAATAAGTAGCTGCATTTTTTTTGTCAGCCATGAGGCAACTGGAATTACTTGATTTCTCCACATAGGTCCAGTTGAGGAAAGCATTTGGTTTAACTCATCCCTGTTCTACACATCACAAAAATATGTTCATCAAGCACAAGCTTACGAACCCTTCCAAACAGATATGCGTTTCTGAATCAGAGATATGGTATTTCAAGTCCTTTCATTTGCAATTAAGTTATATTCAGTGCTGATTGCACGATATAAAACCCACTAATACTTCACTTGCTGCATAATTTTTAGAGATAAAGACCTCTTCACGTTGAAACACAGCCTATGAATCCGTTTCCTATGTGAGGACCTGATTTTTTTGTAAGGCACATGAGTTCCGCGTGGGTTTGCACCGGCGCAAGTGGGCTGATTATGTTTTTTTTTTTCCTTTTTATTTCCACAGCGGGGACAACGTATATCTTTAGCAAAGGTGGTGGGCAAATCACGTACACGTGGCCTCCCAACGACCGGCCGAGCACTCGCGCGGACAGACTGGCCATCGGCTTCAGCACGGTGCAGAAAGAGGCCGTGCTGGTGCGCGTGGACAGCTCCACCGGCCTCGGAGATTACTTAGAGCTGCATATCGTAAGTATCAGCACCAAAGGCGTGGCGTTCCGCCTTGTCTTCTTGGTCGTTCTCTACTTTTGTGGGGTTTATGCTTATTTTGTTCGCAATTACAGCTGTTGATGAACCTTTTGGGGTCAATGGTGAGCTAAATGATACCGGTTTATAGCATGTGGCGCTGTACGGGGTCTCAGGCACACTCAGAATGCCTTTTGTTTGCTAGGGTGCTACTTTTCATGGCTTTTTCAATTAAAAGTCATACTGGGATACCTGTTCAGATAGAGCAGTTTATTGCAGTGTAATTACATGGAACAGAATTTAGCAGTGTCGGAGGAAGGTATGTTTATCCTGGGGGATTTAATCTGGAGTCTGATGGTGGAATTGCAGTGCATCATACCTGACTGTGCTTATTGTTAATATTAGAATTTGTCCTCTGATTTCTCCACTCTTTTGTGATGGTAAATCTTAAGCAGAAAGGAAGACTGTCAGGCTAGGAGGTCAAAAAACTAATTTCAGCTGCCCTAAAGCAAGGAACTAGCAATCAAAATTGAAAGCATATGGAGTTTTATGGTGTCATAAATAAATGATCAATTGAGAAAAACATAACTAGGGCAGTATAAAATTTTGTTGTTTAGATTAGTCTGAACTTTGTTAATGTGTTAGTTTGATTTTTATTTGAGAACGTCTCTACTTTCAGGAACAGTTGAGTTCCTTTTGAAAGAAATTACTTATTGATCCATAACCAATTACACTTTTACCCTCAGAAAACATTCAGCAGTGATCTTTTTTTTCAAAATTAGATGAAATTATGGTATTCAATCTTCCCAGACTCCTTTTATCTGCAGAGGCACTCTTACATTGTGGACAAAGGTGATTTTTTTATTTATTGGATTGAGTAAATAAACAAAGAAAGAAAACCTTAAATAAAATTCAGAGGTTGTCTATACCCTTATCTTATATTGAATCACATGGACAAAACAGTTGGCTGGTATTGTGCAATCCTAGTTTAAAAATGTGAACAAAGCAACTTCTCCCAGGTGCCAGAAAAACTGAGAGCCTACATATTTCAAGGCAAGTATTGTGTTGCTAGATAGAATTTAAATATTTTCTTTGCAAACACCAGGTGCCTTGTTATAATTTACCTCTTTATTTGTAATCTCAGAGCAAACCCGCCCTCTGTGGTTGACAGAGTTACTTTCTTCTGACAGTTTTTTCTCGTTCATTAGCATACAAAGGAATGTTTTCCTTGTAATTTTACTATACCTGAAGTCTATCAAAATGATAATATTTGTCTGTTCTTCCATCTAGCCATGATTTTCTATTTTAAAGCAAACATGATGTTCTTAAATGATGTGCTTGAGATCAAAGATTATTACCTGCTCGTAAATGTTTGTGATTTTCAATCTCTTTTTTTTTTTTTTTTTTGTCAAATAACTTTCTTATACCCATGATGTAAGCAACAGAAGGTAAAATAAAAGAATAATTGAGAGTTTTCTATGGTGAGATACACTACCAGCTTAATAGAGAAGGGGAAAATGATAAATTATACTTTACTGGTTCTTTTGAAATTTCTGTGAAGCAGTAAAGCCTTTTATCATCCTGCTCTGTGAGGCGATATTGGCCTCCCCCTGCTGCCTTTGCAAGGGACTTTGGGAACCTCCCTGAAGCCTGCTCAGCTTCAGATCAAAATGGTAGCTGTGTGAAATTTCACTGGAATGAGGTTTGACCTTCTGAGAGCAGCTTCAGTGTAGTCTGTCCCTAGAGTGGAGACACTGAGGGATTGACCTGAAATCCTAAGACATTTGGCAAGGATTTTTAGGAGAGTTGTTGGTGATAGATAAAGCTTGGAAAACTACTGGGATATAATTTCCCAGAATCTAATTCAAATAAGGATAGTATTCAAAGGGAAGTTGAAAGGTAGTATTTTCGAAAGCACTTGTGAGACCAAAGACCATATATCTCATTAAAGTCAGTTGAACTGCAGATACTTCTGAGAATTTTAACTGAGATCTATTTTAGATCAGAAAGATATTGTGAGACAACACAGTTATGAAAATGAAGAGAACATAGAAACAGGGAGGTCTGTGTATGTGTTAGATTTGAAAAACAGTTAATTGGATTTAAGTGTTTCCATATTGGCAGCTACTGTGTTAAACCAGCTGTAATATAAACAGTAGGAGGGGTTTGTCATTCAAAACTTCCTTCTTTCACCAATGCTGAGATGCCACTAGGAGTTACTTATCCACTAAACAACCAGATATGGACAGTGGAAGGAGATAAAGCAGGAAGGAGGGAAGTGTTTAATTCTGCATGTTCTTTCGCATGTACCCTCTCACCTGTTTGTGCCATGAACGTGCATGAGCAGTAAGTGCCTGTGTCCCCTGAGATGCACTGTGTGTGGATAACTCACCTGCATGTGGTGGCCAAAAAAAGCTGCACTGGAACAATTGTTTTAAAAAAAATTAGATTATAGCCCTTCCTATCATGTTGGGGAGGGTGCTTGAGAGCTTTGAGGTAGCTTGCTCTTACCCTTCTTCATTCTAGAAAAAGAAGAGGAAATTACAAGTTAGATTATGGCACTTCGGTGTGTGCTTGGCCTCTTTATTATTCTGTTTACTTAAAGACAATGTAAACCTAATAATGAAATCAAGCTTGTAGCAAATTCTGATTTGAAAAATTGCTGCTTGATCATCTGAATCACAGCTTTGGTGTTAGGTTAGGAACATATTTATTTAAAGTAATTTAACCTCTCCAAATAACCATTGTTATGAGAAACATTTTTAAAAATGTGTGGTCTGCATTGCTACCAGACTCTTAACAGTTCCAGTGAAAAATATTTTAAATTTAAAGATGGATTGTTATAAAGCTCCACCTGTACTGTAGCAGCATAAATATAAAGGACTGTTTGTGTGTATGATACATATGCATCACAGTACTTCAGGAAAGGGATTTTAAAATATTCTAGCCATCCAGAGCTGCAGCAATTAGCTTTCATTTCAATCACTTGACTTCTCTTATGGAAGTGGTCTCCTGTGCTGCCTCTGGTGGGAGATCTAGTTCAAGAGGAAATAGATATCATACCTAAAAGTCTGCTGCCACTTCCTCTCTTGTTGATGGATAAATGAAGGACAGATAGCTGTGATAATTACTGCAAGCTTCCTTTTTTTCCTCTTCTCATGACACGGTCCACATCCATCTCCCTGTCACACGGAAAAAGGCAGCAGCTTTTCATGCAATGTTCAATTAATCACCATGTGCACTTCTGTCAGACTTTTTGTCTGACTTCTAGTTCCCTTAGGTAATTCTGTCAGTGATTCCTGTTCCTACCTCCACTCTTCTCTTCCCACCCTGTTATCCCAAGTCATTAGAAAGCAAAGTGGACAAATGTACGAATGTCATTGTCTTCCACAGGCACTGTGCTGTTGCTACCTCGAATTTTTAGCTTTCCTATGATGAGGAACAAAGATATCACCTCAAAGGGCTAAGAAGTCCTGTTAAATTGCTCTTTCTGTCAATGCTGGTGGCATAGGAAATTAGCATTCTCCTGTGTGGCACAAGGGGTGTTTGCTGTGCTTGATAAGGAGGATATATTTCCATCAACAGACTTCAGCCACTAAAAAAAAAAGTATAAATTATGCCATGTTTTCGTCTTTCATTGTTAAAATGAAAGACTTTATGACAAAAAGTAACATTTGTTATGCCCGATGGAGAGAATCAGCAGTTTCTGTGTCTTCTTTGTCTGTGTCATTTGTTTGAAAATCAAAGTATTTGCAGAGCACAAAGCAGCTGTTTTTATGGTGATGGCTGATTTTGAAGTTGGGAACAAGAAGTTTGTATGCAGGGTAAGTCCAGCAGAGTATTTCAAAGGATAGAGCTTTGTCGTTCCAGAGAAGATATCCAACCTAGAGCACAAGAGATATGTAAGCTGAACTGGTCACTTCTCTTAATTCAAGCAGGGTGAGAATGTACCAATTAATCCCATTTACAGATGTGGACCTGCTGAATTAGGTGAAGTGGTGATGATCATTCTGATGGGAAACATTCAAAGGCCTAAAACAAGGAATAAGGCAGATTTGGCAGTGTTTTGAATGTTTTTCTAACCCTCTTCTGGGGCAAAGTGGGGGGAAATGCCCTGTGATTCCGGTGAGAGAACAGCAACACTGTGTCTATACCTAGGATACAGAAAACATATCAAAATAAAAAGAAATAAAACTCGGGGTATATTGTAGTAGATACTTTTTTGTTTCATTCTCTTTCATGTCACTAGGAAACAATATTTTAGGGGAAATGTTAACCCGTAAGATTAATACTGCGATAATAAAGCATGGAAAACTACTTCAAAGGATGTGCTAGGACGTGACCTGAAAAAGTATGGTATGGTTAAAACAGATGGTATCAATATATGCAAGGAACAACACAGTTAACCTGAAATACTGTGAAGATGTAGCATTATTGGCATGATGGATTAATCAATATCATCCTTAGATTTCCAAGATGTGTTTGTGAAGGCCTCAGAGTTACAATTAATGACTGAGGTGAACTGTCGTGGGAGCGGAAAGATTGTATGTCTTACCGAAAATAGTTTTGGACCATGAGTGAACTCAGTTCATGCTCTTTGTCCCAAATATTTACATAGTAGATATATTAAAATATATTGTAGAAATGGCATTTTTTATTAGAATTTTTTTTACACTTTCAGCAAACTTAAAATGAGTATTATTTCCTATTCTCTTCCCTCTCTCTTAGTTATACGTATGCAGTACTCTGCTACACCAGGCTTTTAATAGCTGACTCCGTTAGACTTTATTGTACATATACATAAAATATGGATAATTTTAACTTATGCAAGTATAATGATCTTCCCTTAAGTGAACAGAAGGAGAAAAACTCAAGTGAGGATCAGAGTTCTGTGTTTGAGTGTAGCAGACTGCAATGTCTTATGATAAATACATTTGTTATTCTCTTTTGAATACTTCACATGTCTTGGGCTTAATGTCTAATGGGAAGTCAATTGATTTTTATTGACTTGGTTGTGTTTGGATCAATTCCTAGAGAGCTGGATGTACTTTCAGTGAGATTGATTATAAAAATACCTTTGATTTTAGTGGTTTTTATTGGAGCTAATTAATTTTCCCAGGAAGAGTTTACTAATATTTTTAAAATAGCATTTTTAGAGTATTGTTTCTTCTAATAATCATCATTAACATCTGGAATTCCTTATTGTTATATGCATATCTGTGGAAAGCAAAGATTTGGGAAGGCCAGTGGTGGATTGTATATTCATGAAACAGTAATGAATTCAAAATTGAATTATTCACGTTCAGGAAGGGATTTAAAAAAAATAAAAAATGGCAGACATGGTTTCAGAGGTCTGATATTTTAGAAGTGCTGAACATGAACAACACTGGCTGAAGTCAATGGAAACTGAATGTAGTCAGCACCTCTGAAAACCAGGTCATCATCATATCAGCTAAGTGGGCGTCAGGGATCAGTCTGGAGCCCTGGAAAGACTTTGGACCATTATGTTTATCAGAGTTGTGATTTTTAATATTCTGCTACCTCAAAGCACAAGAAAATTTCATAAGGCTGATGTTATCCTAATCCAGAATTCTGTTATTATTTGATATTTCCCTATTATGCCTATGGATGGGATATTTATTTGTGATTTATTTTTTCATTTATATATGCGAATGAAAAATGCTATAGGAAGTTTAACTATTATGGACAATGATTGGTTTCCTTAGGGAACAAAAAACTCTGCAACCAGACTATATCTAAACTTTAAACAGAGAAAAAAAATTACTATGGAAGAAGGATTTCCAGACTTGCTTATGGGTTTGAATAAAAAAAAAAAGGCAGTGCAATCAAAGAAGAACCATTTATGGGACTAGACAGGCAGGTGAGAATGCAATTCAATGCACACAAACATTAAGTTAATTAGAATGGGAGCAATGAATTAATCTAGGGAATTTGTGCTAAATGCAGCAATCATTTACCTCACTGATCAGGTTAAAGATCTAACTTTGTAGGAAAGAAAATAAATGAATCACTGAGATGGTCAAGTCATGCCTGAAACCATGCAGTTAAGTTATTCTTTTGTATTAGCAGAGACAAAGATTAAAAAAGCTCTGAAAAGGGTTTTTATTATATAAACTATTTGTTAATGCCTTGTCTTGAATACTCTGCACAATCTGTTATCACACATTGAGCAACAGTGGTCTGTTCTTGCCACAAACAGGCTAAATTGCTGAGGGAAGGTTATGGAAATATGCTAATTCTGGCACAGAACAGACTGATACCTTACTGTATGAAAAATATGAATGGAATTTGTACAGCTGATGTAATTCAGCAGTTTGACTGTGAGTGCCATCATGGAGAACTGCAAGGAGAAATCCTGAAGTTTTGTGGAAGGTCCAGTGTACCAGGGTGGTAGGTCTGATCTCCCAGGTGATTGCCTGGTTCCTCAGCCTAGAAATGTGCTTGAGGGAGGCAGCTCCTTTCATTTTCTTCCTCTGTCTTGGGACAAAATAGGAATTCTCACTTCCCTCTATCTGGCAAATTTATGCATCCTGCTCCTTTTGTGCTTTTGGGACAACACAAGCTTCCTCCCCAAAAAAGCATGCTGTGTAATGGGGTCACCGCCTGCCAGCCCCTTGACCAGAGAAAAGTGCACAGCCAGTAGGACCCAACTTCCCGGCTGAAATACCGTGCCAGTGGCACAGTGCTGCAGCCCTAAACAATGATGAACCTCCTCAAGTGCTTCCTTCTAGCAAAGGTGTAGAGCCTGGCTGAGGGTGGGTAGATCTTTAAAACACTTCTGGTGGGCCCACATCTACCAGAGTCATCTGAAAACAATATGGAAAGGATTGCATGTAGCCATGGCGTTGTATGAAATTATTGTACAGATCAGGTCATGGATTCTAAATTCCCTTCTGATGCCATATATCTCAAGATTACACTGGAAATTGCATCCATCTGTGGGCAGAACTGCTTAAGATCCAAAACTTTGGTACTGAATTTGATGCCAAGTTTTCCTATGACTTTACTGCTGTAAACTGTGCACAAATGGAACCTTAGATCTGGCACAAGGAGAGAACAGAAGCATGGAACTTAATTTTCTTGTTGAGCTTAAAAAAAGCATCAAGATTAGGAATAGAAGGGGTTTGGCCTGGGTCATGTTACATTAATAACAAAAACTCTGCATTTTTAAGAACTCAAGTGGACCCATTTGGAAAATCAAGCGTATTTAATTAGCACAAACTTGAAGAGGCTCATGACCTCTTCATAAAGCTCCTCTAATTTTTTACATTGTCACTTTTAAAGCTCTGAAGTACTCTATGGATTACATCCAGTCATATTTTCAAGAGTTCTTTCTTTCTCTTCCCTTTCCCTTGTTCCCTAACTTGTTCTTCTGCCACGTCCTCAAACACAAGTTTGTGCATGGTGCGAATTCAGCAGTCCCAGTGAACCCCAGTAGCAAACATCCAGGGGTCTCAGGGATTACATACCTTTTCTTTCCCGTGAAATGAGGCATAGGAAGGAACAGGAGAGTCACCTCAGGTGGTGACTGTAGGGTGTACTCACATGGAAGGACTTCTTGGTGAGAGCCATTGATAAGTTCTGCTGAATTAAAAAAATAAAAGCAGCAACAACAGCAAAGCAAATACGCATGTGGCCAGAATTAGGAGGTTTATCCTTTTGTGTCAAGGCTTTTCACATATAAATAACAAATTTCTGGCTTCAGAAAGGAAGACACAAGAATTAGTTTATGATGCACAGCTAAATAAATAGACCATCTTGCCTCCCACCTTTCCTACTTAACATTATATCCTCTTATTGATGTTTTAGGTCCATCATGATCTAATCACATACTCATAATTCAAAATTCCTGGCACTGGTTACTAGCCAACATCCTTGCATATGAAGGTTACAGATATTTTAATAACTTGGCACAACTCTCCCAGAACATTGCCATGTATAAAAAGCGCTGATGAAAAATTTAGCAGGAATTTTAGCAACTTTATTAAGATTAAAAGGATACTTGACTATTTGCAGTAGCACAGTTATTGAGGTGTTCACTGTAACCTGGCTGATCATCCAAAGGAAGGACTGAAATACAGGAAATTATTGTCATTATTTGGAGAATGGGAGCTCTGGATGACTGGGAGTGAAATCCAGGAGCAGGCTACTTTTGTCCACTTATCCTATGGGTGTAATATTCTGCTTATTATATCTAGACATAGATATCATCTATATTATATGATTATATTATTAGTATATTGTTATATACATAATAAGCATATACAGTTTGTTACACCTCTCTATACTATATAAGAGAGTCAGCCCTGATCATTTCCTAGCTTATCCCTGCCTGGTTCTTGTCTAATTTTAGAGAAGCACACAGAGATTTGCACTCTCTCCCGCCTGCTGGGCATGCCTGGCTCAACGCCAAGTGGAAGGCATGTGTACCCAGTGTGTCAGAAGCTATGACAGTGCAGGCTGGAGACAGAGTTCAGGCACTTTGGGCTGACAATGTGTGGTTTGGGAAGGAAAAAAATAAAAAAAAAAAGAAAGGGACAGACTGGAGCAATGGCATCGCTTTATTCTAGACTATGCTTTTAGCTCCTAATGGTAACTTGAATAAGGGGCAGTGACTCTCAGACTGCTGCTGACCCACTGAAGAAGGGCCAGGTCTGCACAGGACACATCAAGGTTTTTTTCCTACGAGTAAAAGCCAGAATCCAAGATCAGGCCCATTAACTCCCTGTCTTTTAAATTTATGAGCTCTAAGTGAGGATAAGGATGAAGTGTGCACTGCAGCACAAAGCACCAGTGTAGCAGTTTTTCAGTGGACATGCAGTATGAACAATATTATTTTTAATACCAGTGAGAGTGATTAGCCTATTGGTGCAGAACAAGACGAGGGCAAAAGTGCTGCTGGTGGCCTGAACAGATTCTGATCCTAACTCCAAGTAATTCTCATCCCACCACTTCTACTATCGATTTATTTGAAAATATTGCAGAAATATGAGTGAGTATGAGCAGGATCTACATCAGGCCGGAAAATTATTGCTGGAAGGTGAGGTGCAGAAGCAATTTTACAGAGCCTGCTGCTTTCCTTCCGTCATTTGGTTAAGTAAATATTGCTAATATAGTTAATCACTTTGTGCTAATAAGGAAAGCTCATCTTAATACTATTCTGGTTTTGTGAGATACCCCCTTAATTGTAACTCACAATTAGTTAATTAGACCACTTACTTAATTCAGGTTTTGCTCTGTGGAGTCTCAGTATCAGCACCAAGTTGAAAACTTCTTTTCATATTTAATGCTACTTTGCTTCTTTCTTTCTATACTGTTTCACGGTCTTGAGCCTTTTCCCCCATTTCCTTACACCACTTTATCAGTGAGGAGGAACTGGAGTAAAATCACTGGATGAGTGCAGGGAAGGGTGGCCCTGGACACACAGGGCTTGGCTCCTGCCTTCACCCAATTAACCTAACTTTTGTCATCTTTGGCTGTAGCTCATGTCACTAGGGTTATGCAGGAAACAGAGCCAGAGCAGGGAATCTGTGTTTTTTTGAAACCCTGGCTGCCAGTTATATCTTCATCTTCCTTTCACTTACTTGCCTGTGCTCTTTAATCACTGTCTCTCTTACTTGAGCTTGACACCCTTGACATCAGTGCATCTCCACTGCTGGTGGATCAGCGAGCAGCCTATTCCTTTCTCTCCCAGCAATAACTGTAGGTGTACAATATTTGCCTTCCCTTGGAATCCAGCAGTGATTCTTCCCACTTGACAGTGGGCTGCTGCTGCTGTGTCTCTTTTTTTTTTCCCTTTATTTTTTTTTTTTTTTTATCCCTTAGATCATACCACTCAGAGGAATTCCTGCAGCAATAACAGACAGGATAAAGATTTAATGAACTGATACTGGCAGTGTTCTGTGTTCTGGTGGCTTATGTTTAATGTAACAATCCCACTAACAACAGGTGAATTTCCCTGTTAAGTGTTTGGAGAGGCTTAAATAACTCGCTGTTTGTGAAAGCCCATTTACACTGAAACATGCGAATGCTTCAGAGGGTGGATTAGCTGAAGGAACTGACTCATGCATTTCCTGGCTTTCAGTAATTACCTAGCTTACGTTGAATAAGGGATGCTGAGGAACAAAGAAAAGACACAGCCCTTCAGTTTTGCCAGTTCTCCGTGAAATTACCCCGAAGCCTTCAGCGCAGCAGCATGAAGCTACCAACGTGGCTTTAACTTCCCGTGCTGGAATTTGTAGGTGATGATCTATGCTCAGTCAAGGCTGAAATGTAAGTCCAGATGTTCCCTCAGGGAGATGTAAATCACACTTGCTGCTGCAGCATTACGCATTCTTTGTGGGCTAGGAAAGCTGCCTGTGCAGGAGTGGGAATTCTTCCCTCTGTTATTCCACTGTTGGGTCAGGTACTTCTCTTCATCCCAGGCCTCGGGATTGAAGGGTGGGGATGAAGCATTACAGCCTCAGCAGATATCATCATGCTCCACTTTGGGTCCAGAATATCTTATTTTTAGTCCATTTCCCCCCTGATGGATTTACAGCTTACTGCCTACAAACCGAATGCAACAGACTGCATTCTTCCTGTCTGCTGTGAAACCCCATCCTTGTTCCCATGTGGGGCTTTTTTTTCCTGACCCAGTGAATTCCAGGGAACAATGGAGAGTTCCTGGAGCAAAAGTACTCGGCGTTCCCCTTGCATAGCTGATGGAATTTTTAAGGCTGTCAGTGGATTGTGTGGCAGTCCCTTCTCATTTAGGGACAAACACAAAGAGCATTATCATACGTGAAGCTGCTTAACAGTAACTTCTACCAACCAAAATAAAAAGTGGAAAGATTATTCTAGAGAGCCTTAATAAGCACTCAGCATATTTGATAATGGCACTGCTGTCGGTATCATACTCACCAGGATGTTTAATAGCCAAACAGATGCAGCTCACTAGAGCACCACATGGTAGGCAGCAGCAGGGAGTCCCATTTGACAAGTTGGTTTTGGTTTATTTCCCTCCCAGAGAGCCTTCTCTGATATCCCAGGTTTCCGTGGTGTTTTGATTTGCTACTCAGCAAACAGGAAAAGGCAAGGGAATTCTCTACCGCTTGTTTCCAAAGCAAGCGGGGTTCTGATGTTTTAGAGAATGTGCTATGAAATTCCTAATAAAGCTCATATAAGTCATGTTTTAATGTCAAATTGCCCACCCTTGAGCTGAAAAAAGTTGGTTTTTAGCAGGAAGCATATATCCATATGCATGGACTGTTTGTGGGATAGCAACTATGCCAGTTTTTGGAGGTGACTTCCCATTTGAGGATTTTTATTTTCTTTTAATTGCAAGATCTTGTGTGTACATCTGCAAGTGACTTCGCACAGTGAGCAGTAACTCGTGGCTGTAGTAGTGCCATGGGATGCTGCAGTTGTTTGGTGCTTCTAGATTTGCTCTCCATGGAACAATACAGAGGAATATTCTGTAAGACTTTCCAATCTTCTAATTGCTTGCCTAAAAAACACCTGAGTATGTACTCTGAGGCTAAAAGAAGATGGCTCTGCTGTTAATACATTCTAAAAAATCAGTGGATAATACAAAGGAGATAATGAAACCATGGCTATATGATTTGGGTATTTCTTTCCAAGAAACCTATAAGAATAATATAATTAAGATGGAAACAAGACTGAAAGTGCTGCAAAAATTATGTTATCCACCACATATTGCCTGGTCCATAAATGACCACAGAAACTCCCTTGGTTATATTTCCTTATTAATGTGGTTATATACTTAAAGATAGGTGCTGCCAAAGGCTAAATTAATGGGCAATGTCTTCCCCAAGCTAAAAGCTTGTCACAATTTAGTGCTCAGCTGAGATGCTCCCTTGGAAGATATTTAAGATTTCTGAGGTTTTGTTCCTAATCTACTTTTTGAATATTTTGCTGGCTATTTAAACTGACATTCTTAAGGCATTGATTTTCTTTTCTTTCCTCTTGCTTTTCACTGCATATTCAAACTCAAAAAAACCCACCAGCACGTCTCCTTGTCACAGCTGTAGTGTGGTACATGATGACACCAAGCTGTGCTAGTGTGGGAGGAGGGGAGACAGGGGTTGCAAGCACTGTGGAGAACTGATTAAAATTCAAAATGAGCTTGATAAAGTGGAGAAATAATCTGAAATCAGGAAGATGAAATTCTACAAAGGAAAGCGCCGATTCCTGTACCTTAAGATGGAAAAATCAAATGCACAGCTATAAAATGAGGAATAATTGTGGTCTAGAAGTAGTCCTACAGAAAAGATTGGGAAGTTACAGCTGATTGCAATTTTCTGCAGACACAGACAGGCGTCAATCTGGGATGCATTGACAACACAGAGGGTGGCAGAGGAGGAAAAGTTTGATGTTTGCATAGTGCTGCTGGGATCTTAGCTGAAGAAGGATGTCCAGTTTTGAGTACTTGGCTTTTTGAAAGGAGGTAGGGAGAGAAGGCAGCTACTAAAAGAATCAGCAATATACTCTAGTTTATTGAATGATGTAGTTTATTAAATTCCCAAGAAGAAAATGAAGGAATGGGCTCTGTTTTGTTTATGAAAGAGAAGACAGTGTGGCTGGTTGTGAAAACCACCTTTTAGTACATATGGGTTATTAACAATCATGACCATGATTAATTTGTGTGGCCTGTCTGTCAGCATAAGGTAAGAAATATCTGGTTTAATTGCAACAATGCTCTTGGGTATTGGAAAAAACTTCCTCCCTCTGCTTGATGGCTAGCAGTGGAGCTGGCTCTGTGGGCAGGCCCTGTTAATTTATGTTTTAGAGGTCAGGCTCCCTTCCTATCAGTAATGGGAATGCCACGGAGACTTCTGCTGTGTGTTTTTGCTAAAGTTAGCCTGGATGTGCTCACCGTTGCCAGCAAGGGGTGGGTAGAGCAGGTTCTTCTTAGGTTGCACACTCCCATTTATGCTGCAGTTTTTAACTGGAAGGCTTGGCTCCAGCAATGACCTAAGAGGAATGCTTGGATGTAACCACAGTGAGGTTCTCTGGTGCCGTTCCTAAAGGCCCAGAAAAGGGAGCGAGTGAGCTGCTGCTGAGCACTTTCTTTTAACATCCATTGGTCTTAATGTCAGCAGCAAACCCCAAGACTGTGCACCGGCACCAGGCAGAACCTGCTCTCCCTCTGCCATTCCAACATCCCCTCTTGTTTAACACTAGAGAACTGCATTGCTGCTAAATGTGGGATAGAAACTTGGATCTGTAAGGCTGGGAATTGCTCTCCAGCCCTGTTGGTGTGTTCTTCACTGACTGTTGGCATGTGCCTCCTCGTCAGCTTGTGGGAAAGGTGGTGATGTAACTAAGTTTGCCTCCTCGCCCACCTCTCAAATGTTAGCAAGTGTTTGCTTTGGTTGATGTGTGGGAGTGGTGAGGTAATTTGAACCATCCTGGTGGAAATCCAAAATAACCCCAATGGGCTAAATAGATTGCTGAGCAAAACACATTTGGTTATATTGCAAAACTAACGTGCGGTTGGGGTGAATTTATTTTTCAGCTTTTTGAGCTATTTGGCCAGTTTGCTGGCTGCGGACATAGCTGTGCAGCTCTGTGAAATGTTTTTTAAAGTTTCTTGTCACAACAGTGCATGAAGTTTATCTAAAAGATAAAAAATCACTCACAAGTCATGGAAGATAAGCTATCCTGTTTCATTTCTAATGTAAACTTTCTGGTTTCTTAACATTGCTGACTACTTGTGATGCAGCTTTCTAATGATTTTAATGGAATGTTGATTTAAAAAACATTCTTTGTCTATTAAGAGTTGTCAAAATTTCAGGCTCATATCATAAAAGCTCAGTATGCTTTAAGCATGGAAGAGGTTTTATCTCTTTGGCATTGTTGGCTGGGACTAAATCTCGATTTTCTGTGCATTTTGTTGTCAGAGGACTGTGTTCTGGGGTTTCCTCTGGAGCACCCTCCTTTAATCACCCTGTCTAAACTTCTTCTTCCCCAAGCTGTATCATGCAGCTCCACCAGTTTATTTTGCACTTCTGCAGTTGCAAAGGTAGGTCGTGGATTTGCTTCATTGCCCCATTTTGGGGCAGACTGATAATGTATGTTCTTTCATCCAGTTGGAGGAAAAAAAAAAGAATAAATTAGTTGCTGTGACTGTGTCAGGATTGCCAAGTTATCTGTCTTGTACTGGAGATATTGTTCAGCATTTCTAATTATGACATTAATCTTCACTATCCCCTGATACAGGGGTAGTATCAGGATACTGGTGCATGGCATTTATTACTTTTGAACCTCAGAGGCACCAGTCACAGGCACTTCTGGTTTACTAAAACTTAATTGGTTCCCTACAGTCCTCCCTTTTCTCAGTGAAAATATTTGAGTTTTGTGCTGCCTTTTTCCTGTAATGTACAGTAACATGAAAAATCAAGGCAGGGAAATGGTTTGGCATGAATCATATTCTCCCACACATGCACTACTGATAGGATTATCACAATCATTCCTGACATTGTTAGTATTTTTTTGTAATTGTAGTCAGGGTTGATTTCTACATCAGAAAAGCTTTAAAAAGCTTACTGGTTTGGAGTATTTTGTAATTGTTTTTTAAGGGTCAGATTGCAAGAGAGTTCCTGGCCACAGGCACGTTGCTAACCTGTGGTAGTGTGCAGGGTGTAGAGAAAGCAGAGTATAATCATGCAATCTCTTCAGGAGGTGGAGAAGGTGGTGGAGCCTTCCCTGCACCCCACTCTGCTCTGCTTCCTTGTGGGCCTGACAGGTTCTGAGTGACACTGAATTATGGTATCAAGAAAAAAAAAAAACTAGTGCTTCTCCTCTTGGTCCTACTAGAGAGGTAATAGCAGGACTCTGACCTTAGGGCTGATTTTTAGGCAGTTAGCAGGCTTCTCTGCTGCTGTTCAGCTGGCTTTTTCATAAACGTCCTGGTTGGGATGCTCATATTTCTTTATTTTCATTGTTTTTTATCCCCCATCTTAAGCACGTACGCTGCTCTCAGGAAAAACTTTGTGGGACTTCAAACTTGCTATTTTGATCTAAGATAGGTCAAAACCACCAAAACTGAACTTTGCAGAGGCAAATCAAGGGTTACCCGTTTGCTGCTTGTGAGCTCCTGTTCACTGCCAGGAACGGGCTGCAGCAGGAGAAAGAGCAGTGGTCTGAATTAGGTAGTAGTGTTCTGTAAGATAGAAAAATGATTTTTTTTTTTTCCCAGTCTCATTTCTCAATGTAAACCAGAATGCAGAAAATTTTCAGGATTGTGATAGAATGTACCAGGCAGAATGCAAAGGGACTCTGCTTGGCGTTAATAACCAACTAGTGCTGGCTTCAGTGGGACTGATCCAGAAGAAACCTGGATACAAATTCTTTCCCCACCTAGTTCAGATTGGGACCTGATCCAGACCCCCACGCTGTGGCTCCAGAACTCAACTTTTGACTCACCTTGGTGACTGAATCTTTGTTTCATTCTTTGCTTTTAAAAATGTAGAAGGTTCATTTTTCTTGCTGTGTGTTAGGAAGGAGAAGGTTTTGAAAATTTTCTTTTTTATTAAACATATTAAAGAAAGTGTTTTCTAGTCAATTTTAGTGAAAGCACATCTTCTATATATTGATGACAAAAAGGCCTTTTTTATGGTCATTACAATTGTGACTGCTGTTGCTTGCTTTTTCTAAAATTGAGATCCATATAGCAACAAATTCCTGAAAGTTTTTTAATCAAAATTCAGGACAGAGGCCCACTTTATATTTTGTTAAAATGAAGAAAAAGGATTCCTAACTTGTTTCTAGAATTTCTTAGAAGTGCAGGAGGCAAGAAACTTGTAAAGCACTGCAAGGGTTGCCCAGCATTAGGGACAGATTAAAGGAAAAAGTCATGGTGCATCCACTCTTAACGTGAAACATGGCACATCCACAATTCCTAGAGCCCAACGCACGTTTCCAAAGGACAAAACCTTTTGTAAATCTGTTAATACTGGTGAATTTATCACCTCTAGCACAACTGAATATGCCTGGAGATGTGGACCAGGGACATGATGATTAAGCACTGTAGTGATGGAAAGGACAGAGCAATTAGGTGACACATCCTCTTACATGTTTTAGTGGCTATTTTTCTAGCTAGGAAAGGAGTTTACAAAAATTTTATTACCAGTTCTAGCTGTTTGAAATGCTCTAAATCTGAATTCTCTCTCCTAGTTGCTTGACTTATTAACATAGGCAACATAATAATTCTCTGTATCAATCACTTGTTATAAAACTCAAAAAAAAAAAAAAAAATCAGTAATTGTAACCAAAAATTAATACATTAGAATGAAAGACGTTTTTAAAAGACAATTTAATGGTTTAAAAATAAGTAGCCTTTTACAAGCCAGCTGCAAGTCCCCATTTTGTTTCCTGCTCAAAATAATTTCCTGCTGTAAGCATGTCAAGGCTGTAAAGTTAGAGAGTTAAATTGTTGGCTTGGGTTTCTGTTTGTTATCGTGCAATTAAGAGAGGGTATTTGACATAAGTGTAAGTGGAGAAAACTCACATCACTCTTGAGACAAAACATTTTGGTCACTTTTTCCTCACCTCACATTCTCTGAATAATTGAAAATATGTAAGTATAGTTGCTGGTAATAATGATGTTTCTTGAAAATTCAAAATACTCTTTTAACCAACACTGTGCCAAATAATTTGTTTCATTCTATTCTCACTTCCAAGATATTTCTCGTGCAGCAGGTACTCAGTGCATAATAGAAACCTGTCATGCCGAGCTTGTGTATTTTGAGCCTTCAAGAAATATAAACTTTTCAATTTCACATTGCAGACCTGCCACATAAAGATTTTTTTTTGCTGCATGGCAACGGAAAAAAAAAGTGGTTCTAGCATTAGAGATAAGTAATCCAGAAGATCACCTGGCCTACATGCAGCTCCTTGATTTTAGTCACTAATGTTAACATTAAATAAAAATAAAAAGGGAAAACAGTTTCTTTGGTGTTACATCACTGCCCTGTTTGCTTGTTTTTTGAATGATAATTTTAAATCGTAACCATTCACTTACCTTCTCTTTGATTATGAGTTTAGGGTTTTAAAATAATGACAGAAATGTAATCACAAGATATAATTTATATGTAAGAGACATAGGAGGAGTTGTTTCATGCCTTTTTGCCTTTTTTGATCTTCATTAGGCACAAGATTGTGTTTCTTCTACATTCTGGTACTGTTCCAGACCTGTAGAGTAGAAGTTGATTTCAATTGTTTTGGTTATAATACATTTAGAAAACATAACTTATACCAAAAGCAGACACCTAAAGCTATGTTGGCATAGAAAAGCAGAAATCTTGGATTCATTTGATATCCTTCGGATGTTGCTGCCTCTTGGTGAGTTTTTCAATATTTTCTGCAAGATCATGAACAGTAGGTGCTTATATATTATTAGTAGAAGTGGTATTTTAAGGAATGCAGTGTAAGCTATATCTTACAGAACAGATAATGGAGAGAAAAATGGTTCTGCAAGACTGTAGGAAGGGGAGTGAGCAGTGAAAATATTCCTGGGCACCATCTGGGTAACAAATGCACCAGAAAAGTGTCTCTCTGGAGAAATGCAGTTCTGAAACAAGATTTATAACCTCTGTGTGACTTTGAGGATCATTTGTTTAAAAAAAAAAACCAAAAAAAAACCAAAAAACCAAAACCAACAACAATCAAACAAACAAAAAACCCACGAAGTGCAAGGGTTCAGAGTTTCAAGATTAGTGGCAACACTTATTTGAATATACAAATCCAGAGCCTTACCTGTGCCCTGCTTTTAAACAAAGCTTGCATGGACACTTCGGTGGTGCAGTAACAACCCAATGAGGGAAGCGGGTTTTAAGCTTTGCCCTGTGGTTCTCATTGGAAAGCACAAATGAATTTTTAATTCACACCTGTGGCTTCTGCACAAAAAAATATCCTGAGGAAAAGGTGTCAGACTTGATTGCTGGAAAATTTGTTATAACTGCATTATGCATCAAAATTATTATACTGGATGACAATTTCTATTATTTTACACAAAGTCCATTCAATTTAATTATAATTTACCACTCAAGTATACCATTCTCTTCATGCTAATCTTCAAATTATTCTTGTTTTTGGTCTAATAGCTATTTATCAGTCATAGAAAGTACACCTAATTAATACCTCTGCACATTGCTACAATTAAACATTAATCAGATTTGATTTTTAGAGTAATGTGCTACCAGTCTCCTAATCTTCTAAGTTATGGCCTGATAAAAATTTCATTACCCTAGTTATAAAGTTCTCAATGGGGAAGGAATTTCCATTTAGTGCATGTAATACTTAGTGGTGTCTTCCCTGAAAATTTTACACTCTTTTTAACATGCTCTACATAAACTGAAGTAGTGACACAAGTAAACTGATGTTCTAGAGATAAGGTTTTAGAAAAAAAATTCAGTCATGAGCTTGTCAGGAGTATCTAACTGAGTGGTGATTTTTTATTAACATGGGATGACAGCATTTAGTCAACATATTTCCTCCTTCCCTTTCAGTTTAGAAGAGAAAGCCAGTAGACATAAGCATGAAACAATGCATGAACTTTCAAAAAGCCACCTTAACAGGGTTTGTATAAGCATTTGAGCCTGCTTGATTTTATTTTATTATTTTATTTTATTATTTTTTTATTATTTTTATTTTATTTTATTATTTTGTTTTGTTTTATTTTATTTTATTTTATTTTTTACTTTCCAGCTGTGGTCGGGGAAAAAAAACAACTACCATTGTCTCCCAGTATGTCAGAAAAGAGAGATAACTGTCCTGTTGATCAGTGATTGCTGTCAAATCACTCTCTGTGGCTCCTCCACTCCTGGTCACTGCCACACAATGCCCTGTCCCCCCCTGCCCCAGCTCCTGGACTCAGCTGCAGGTCAGTGGGGATATATGACAAGGAGCTGACAGGTGGGGAATTAACTTTATCACATCCCTGAAACTTATCTCCAACTCTATTAACTCGCTTCCAATGGTGAAAAATCCTTTTTGAATCCTCAGAAGTTCAGAGCAACAATGTGGAATGAGCTCAGTGTCATAGGTTAGCTCTCCCAGATCATCTGCAGCTTAGAGGTATTTCTTACACTTTTTTTTTTTTTCTTCAGAGAGCTAAACCCGTTCTCTTCATTCAATAGAAAAGCTAAGAGATAATTTGATCCAGGCAAGGGCACAGCAAAGACAGTAGATAACCTGTTAGCACAGCTTTGGGTTGGAACTGGAGAGATTCCAACTTTCATTCTGATCCTTAACAGGTTTAATTAACACTGTTTCTCACTCAGGCTTATTGCACTGCCAGACCAGATTTGTTTAATGCTCTAGCATTTCTGCCCCATGCAAGGAGTTTATAAAGGCAGCGTCCGATTTTGAATTTCTTTTCTTGAAGTAATTGTGACTTCATGCGTGTTTTCTTGGATATTTCCCAGACACTTTATTGAACCGGTTACATCTTTAAATCCCATTATCAAAATGATAGGACCAGTACTACTGGGGAGGGAGGGTAGTTATGAAGCTGTCCTTTCCATAAACTGAAAACGTTTCTGGCTCAGAACAAACAGGAACATAACTGGCAGCCTGGTCAGAGGATGGATCATGTTTTGTCTGTTGTACTTGTGCAAAAAGGATGAAGTTTCTTGGTTCCTCATGGGTGATCTGAAGTCGGAAGGAACTGGCAAGGCCTACTGTGAATTTGGTGTGAAGGGAGGGTTTGGGGCTCTTGCAGGACCAGTCTGGAGCTGGAGCTCTGCTCTATCAAGAGTTTGTGGAACCTGGAGAGGTGTAAGTGGTGGTACTTGAAGTGGTGGATCCCAGAAGCTGCTCCTTTGAGAGCTCTGTTCTTGTGAGCTGGGCAAAGGCAGTAGTGGCTCTTGCCCACCTCTCTCGGGGGGCAGTGTTGTGTGCTCAGCAGTGTGAAATGTGCCAGGGACTCCGGTGTTCCACGATCAGCAAGGGATGGCTCATCCCCAGGGAGCTGCCACCACGTCCCAGCCTTCTTTGTGGCCGAGTGGGAATGGTGTGCAGTGCTGCTGTGAACATCACACAGGCTGTGGACTGAAAAAATACACAAAGATGTGAAATGCCCCCATAAAAAGTATAATTTCCTTCAAGTCTATAGGGAGCATGCTACATGTGACTTACACTGTTTTCTAGAACACATAATGTAGTGTAAGAGAAGAAATTCCCTTTATTGTGCCGTTCTGACATAAGAGAAGGTTATACCCACTATCATTGGGTTTTCCCCCCCCTTAAATTGCACATACTGAGGACTCACCTTTTTAAGATGTAGCTACCAACGGTTCCCTTCTGCTACATCTCTGTAGAAATATTCATGGTTATTTGATTTTTTATGTCAAGGTTCAGTGCCTCTCTGATTTAATTCTTTAGGTATTACATCACTCATGACTGTATCTCTGCTATGCTTGCCATCAAGCAAGCCTTTTTCCAAAAAGTTTGGGGGTTGGTTGGTTTTTAAAAAATTTATTTCCAAGACTTTAATGCAGACTAAATACCTGGTATTTTGGTGAGATCACCAAGAAGTTCTACTGGAAGGATCAATCATAATCTTTAAGGATGCTTTGAAGAGGAAGAAAGTAATTTCATTTTTTGAGGACTATTTGGAATAAGGGAGTAAGATGTCACTCAGAAATTAAAAATAATTTTTAAAAAAGTCAAACCAGTCATTTGTCCTATACCTCCAAAGACAGAGCTCTGAATTAACTTCCCTCCAGATCCCTCCCCCAGAACTACTTTTTCTAGTCTTGACATCTGCTGGTTATTTCAAATAGCCGTGGGCACGGGGTAAGGCTTTCAAGAAGCTAAAATTTAATGTTACACTTGGCTTTTGTTAATATTAGCAGATAGGAAACAGACTCTTGCACTGTTCAGAGGCTCTCTGCCACATCAGTGATAGGAAAAAGGAGTGTGGAATAAGTGTGGAGTGCATGCCCTGGCATGGAGACTTCAGCACTCTGGTCTTGAATTCTCTAGCATGTTTTCTTGGAAGAACATTCAACATCTGATATTTACCCCAAACCAAAGCATGAACTGGCAATTTAAATTTTTAATGGGTGTTTCTTTCTGGCAGTTCCTAAATTAAAAACATTGGCGGGTTTTTCTTTCTCAGTATACAGTTTATAGCCCCAATCAGCATTAACTGCCTAAAGTGATGATGTTTGTTTTTAATTCAGACAAGCTGCTACCAAAAAAAGTTGTATGTCAAACAGCCCTGTAAAAACCACAACAACAACAAAAAATGGACTGTGTGTGATCTACCTCGAGGACTCAAGGACCCTTTTTGCCCCCAGATCTTAAAAAAAAAAAAAAAAAAGCTTTACTTTCCAAGTTTTCTCAGGATTTTTAATTGTTCCATGCAACTTTTAGCAGCATTTTAATGGTGAAATATTCCAAGCTTGCATTTTGGATTTACTGGAAATGCTGATCATCTTTAAACATACTTTCAAAAAAACACTTTTAATGAGAATAAAACTTTCAGAACATTAAACCAAAATATTATTACTGGTAGGGGAAAAAAAATTACATGGTTATTGCTATGGAGGGATTTTTGTCCATTACTGCTTCTGCATGATTTTAGAACAACTGCTGGGTCACAAATAGGAAACTTTTACACTCATATATACAATTTTCCTCAACGACCAACCCTAAACTGAGGTTTGTTCTTGCAATGCAAGTGATGAGCTTTGCTTTGCTGGTTTTCAGCAGTCACTTGGGCAATATATAAATCAAAGGAGTTATTAGGATTTTTTTAGGGAGGTATTTGGTTAAAGTTTTTTGGGGTTTGTTGTTTTCTGATCTATCTCATCCTCCTGTATCTAGGCTTGAACTACTGTAGCTCCCATTTCTGCCTGTGCAGGTGTGTGTTTGTCTGTAGGACCTTGCATTGTTACATGGACCTGAGTGTCTTTCTAGGCTGTTACTGTCCCACGTAAGAGCCTAATGCTCAGGAGAACTATTTTATCCATCAGACATTAATGCAAAGTATGACAGGTTATTGTTTTGCTTGATTTGTAGCTTGATTTACAACACAGACCCCAAACAGAAATGTTGACCTCTCCAGATAAAACCAGTCATGGAACAGTTTTATTACTCATTTAAATGTCCCGAGGGTAGTAACCTTTTTTTTTTTTTTTT
>WEKY01027271.1:55994-74802 GCA_013390045.1 Picathartes gymnocephalus
TTTTTTTTTTATTACTTTAAATTAATTTTTGGAATTAAGCCCATGTTTCTGTGTTTGTCTCTTAGTTCAGAGCCTTGGGCAAGATGTAGGGCTGGGCAGAAGATGACCAGCACAATGCATCTTAATAACCATGACAGTTTTCTCTTGGCCGAGATAAAATATGGCTCCTCTACCTGGACAGTAAATGAAAAAGACAAAACAGCGTAACGTTTGCTTATACTTCTAGCAGTAAGGCTTGTGTTTTTTTCCCCTGTATTTTCTATGATGCCTTGTCCAAAAATGGCCTTTTATTATCGTGGTAGTTCGAAAAGTCCGTTATGGCTGATGGAGGTTTTGGATTTTCCAGGAAAAGAGCTTGATTTCTGAAAAAAACGTGTCTGTAATCATCATGTACACCAGTCAATCCTATTTTTCCTCCAACAACATTTGAATCTTGTTTTGTAAAAGTTTAGTAGACACCTAAGGTATCAAAGGTACTAAATTCTTGCCTCTTTTTCTGCTTTTTTTCTGTTTTTGTTTGGTTTTTGTTTGTTTAGATTTTTCCCTTTATTTTTTTCTTTTGTGAAAATCAGCAGTTCAGTAATGGAGGGAGACCTGTTAATCTCCTGCTGGGAGAAAGGTGAGGAAAACTCAGATATGATCTGATTTTTTGGCAGTAGCTGAATTATCAATCAGCAGCAGAACATTCTGGCCAGTTTGTGTGCAACTCCAACCTGGGAAAGACATTTACTGTCTTTTTTTGACAGGGAAAGACAGAATATTGTTGGAGAAACAAGAAAAAAGAATATAATTGGAGGAACAAGAAAAGTAAATCTTTTGAGAGACTGTGGGGGTCTTGAGAGGGGACTGTTGACATGGAAGGGACAGAAGCAGCATTAGTAAAACA
Source organism: Picathartes gymnocephalus (assembly GCA_013390045.1). Classification (NCBI taxonomy): domain Eukaryota; kingdom Metazoa; phylum Chordata; class Aves; order Passeriformes; family Picathartidae; genus Picathartes; species Picathartes gymnocephalus. The sequence continues at coordinate 56,881 of WEKY01027271.1, forward strand.
GCTGAGTTAATTGTGCTTACAGAACATTCTTTTGAAGATGCCATGAAACAAAAATAGAAAGCCAAGAGCAGCTCTCCTTGCTTTTGTCTTCTTAATGTGGCAAAATCTTCGTTTTTGGTTACCAAATACTCTTCTGATAAAGCAGCACACACTAATTAGAGCAGAAATCCCACAGCACTGCTCACATTTAAGCACTATTTTGTGTTGATTTTTTGGAGCTTGTACATACAGTTGTATGCCAGTTTAGTACCCCAATTCAGCTGCATAAACTAGTTCTAACCCAGCAGTAGTCATGCTGCATTTTGCTAGTTTCCTCTGGGAAACACACCTAGCCTGGCTTGTACCAAGCTACCGGGTAATTTTGAAAATTGGTTTAAATGGTTCACAAATGGGATAAGAGAGCTATAGCTGTAATATATTCTAACCAAATTTTAAAAAAGCAAGCAACCAAATACAGACCCCAAACCTTGGTGAAATTTAAAACCAGGTTGCCAAAGTTTGTGGTATTAAAATTAGTACTAGGAGTTGTCATTCAAAAGAATGGTTAATAAAAGTTTATTTTACCAGGAGGAAGGAACGGCATCAGTCTCGAGCTACTGCAGAGGTGATTAAAAGCTTCTGGTACTTCTTGAATTTTCACACTAACAGAGAGACTTGAGATAGATGAAGCTGAAAAGAAAGTATTTCCAAATAGGTTAAAATAGCTTTTAAAATTCAGTGGGTTTTATAGCTTGTCCTCAATTCTTAAGTACCTTGAATTACATCCACCTGTGACTGTAATAGCTTGAGTGAAGGTAAAAGTACACAGTAGTACGAGTAGTGGTCAGATGCAGAATTTACAATATTCCCATTGCTTTGTTGGGTCAAGACTATGTAAGCTGTAGGAATATTAATATATTGGATGGCTATATTGTACAGCAAGGGAAAAATTAATGAGGCAGATTCAGTATGATTTCAGGCATCTGACAAAGCTGGTTTATAGCTGCAGATAGTGTTTAAGTTATGCATGAACTTCTTCCAGCTAAAAATAATAGTTCACACAGTTACCCAGTGTGGGGGGCCAGGGGAAAATGTCACCATGATATACATTAGGAGACACTGAAGTATTAGCAGAGAAGCTTCTAGGGTGTATACTTTATTGATGCCTATTTTCATTGCTAAACCAAAATATTTATGGCAACATGTAATGAGCAGATTATCATTCATACAATATGCAGTCATAAAAATGAGGAATAGGGGGATTATTAGTGGCTTTCAGCAGTAGAGAGGCTGTCTCTTAATGGTTTCCTCTTTCTCTAGCCATTAGCACTGCAGCTGTGAATTATAGTATTGCATTTTATTGGATTCACTAGAAGAATCTGTCCAGGCAAAAAACAGTAATTAAAAAAAACCCCAAACAAACCAGGAAATGATAATACGAGGGCTTCTTTTGAAACTGCCCTAGTAATTATGATTGCAATTCTGACAGTGACATCCAGAATTTAGTCTGTAATTTTGACTGTAACACATGACAGTGATGGTCATATATTGAAGAGAAGCTGATACTTGCACAAACTGATCTTGTAATTGTTCATTTTGTAGAACCAAATTCTTGCTATCTGTACACACAAGTAAACAAAACATTACATATGAGGGCTTGCTGAAGTCAGCTCATGCTGTGAGTGGATTATTCGCATTAGTAAGCTTTTTGAGTTAACTCTTGATGAAATGGGTGCACTTGGTCAAACGGAAGTTCATGGCACATCACTCTCACTGTTATTTTATTTCTGCCTCCATCACTGTGTTTGAAATCTGTTTCTGTTAGGATCTGTAGAAGTCATCACCAAGGGCAAAAATAAAATACATAAGCAAACATAGCCCAGCATATAGCAACTGCAAGCTAAAACTGCTTTCATGTAGAGCAGTAATTCTAATTAACTCATCAGTAAGTCTAATTAAAAGCTGTTGTAAAATGACCAAGGCTGCAGTCACGCTTTAGGAAAAGGTTATAAAGGTACAAGGTGAAAACAAACACACAGATAAAGCATGGGTTTTCCAGGAAGCCTCTTCAGTGGCAGAGGAGGTCATGCTGTTTTTTACAAAGACACCTGTTGAGATTTTCAGGGATGCAGAGGCTACTGAGTTGTCAAATGTAAACTGACTTGAATTAGTCCATTTTATTTGTTTATTTATTGGTCCTTGATAATCTTGCTTTTATTATTCTTGGGCCTGTTGATATTGAAGAGATTTATGATCATGACACCTCTAGTCACTCTTTCTAAATTACTTCACCATTTCAATAGTTATAATTTGAATTACATGAATTAAAGCAATAGCTTATACTTGCATATAATGAGTAATAAAGAACTGAGCGTATTAACTAAAACGAGAGGGCATAATATATGTAAGCTAATAGAAGTGTACAGATTTTTAAGTCTATTGATAAATGAATTTATTACCAGTTATTGTAGACTGTTGCAGGATCAGCCCAGGTTAGCTGACTTTTGTGGGCATTTCAGCAGAAGTGTTTTGTGAATTAACAGCAGGTGGTCATGTTAAATATTTTGGAAAGCTACACGCTCAGTGAACAATTTGGAGGTGTTTTTAGAAATATGAAGGATTCTCATGCTCGGTTTTCTTTTGGAGTACAGTGGAAAGGCTGCTGGGAGAGAGTAGAAGGCAAAGAAAGACATAAATTGTAGTGAAGGCAGAAATAGGTAATGATCTGGCCAGAGTCCAAGGACCTCTATAGCTGTGTTCCTTACTGGTTGACTGATTAATTACTACAACTGGGTTTTGTCCATCTCCATTTGGGTTACACCATATTTTCCGTGAAATTCCGATATTTTAATTATGGATTTGAAAACTTTAGTGTTCCTGGTGATTTGAAGCTGGATTGAAACACTGGTGTTCTTCAGATTTACCTGAATGAGGCGCTAGGAAGCTTAAAGCTGATATTTTAAAATCTAGAACCTATGTATATGAGATCATATTTATTTTCATGCTAGATGCATTTTTACTTGGCCTAAAGTTGAAATGAAAGCATAAATGGCCAACAAACTGATGTAAAATTGCTTGGTTTGGCACACATCTCGACATGGCTCTCTTTCCTTTGCTAAAATGCAAATGTTCTTTCAAATATGATGTTTCTAATGCTTTTTGGAAGGCCAAGCAGAAGGAAGGGAACTGAAATGCAAGTTGTTCTAGAATTTTCTCCACTGGGTTTCTGTGCTGGCTTGCCAAAGTCAAAATTTTTCTTGGGAATTGCCAGGTTTTGTCAACACCTGGATTTTTGCTTGTTCAGAGGGTGCTGTGTCTGGTCAGTGCTGGGGAGGGAGCAGATGTTTGTCCCGTCAGACAGCAAATGGACTCAGGCAGTCACCCAGCACAGAGCAGACAGGCTCAAGCTTTCCTCACATCTTACCCAGACAGATAATCCAAATTCTCCCATACTCCTTGTGCGCATTCTCTTTGTCAGATTATTGGCACTTCAGGTTGCTCTCAGAATTTTTACTGCTTTACCTAATTACTCAACTTTTATGTTGACCAGGATCTGAAAGCGTCTTCACTGAACATGGGTATTTCTTCACCGGCTTTCTCTGCACCCACTAATTCATGCTTTAGTTCTTACTTCTCTGACAGCTTTAAAATCCGAGCTATTTTTGTAATCTAGGAAGTTAAATGTTTTATTGCAGTTCTAAATTTGTATGGATCAGCGTTTGAAGTGGAGATTTACGACTGAGAGGATTCTAACCATTAACATGCACACAGACGACCCTCGGACGCTGGTGGTATCTCTGTTCTGTCGGTGTGTCGTGTTGCTCTGCCAGCGGTGCCGGTTTTTTGGGTGGCAGGCTGTATGTGCCTGTAAGCTAAGAAGGGGTTAGGTAGGTGCAGAGCAGCTGTGGTAGCAGCATGTCTCTTTATTTATTGATGAGGAACCTCAAGAGGAAATGGTGTGGAATAGAGAACGAGCTGGGCCGGAGCTGGTGTCAGACTGCAGGAGGCAGCATGTTGTGTGATGTATGCAGTGGTGAGACCCGGCAGCATCGGAGTCACCCCTGCCTCTGCAAGGTCACCTGCCCTGGCAAATGTACTGGGAAATCCCTGACTCCCAGACACATGGCCGTGTCCAAATTTGAGTGGTAGAGGCAGTCTTGATTTAGACTGTAGATTTGCATTCGTCATTGAGTGCAAACCAGTGGGAATTTGGCTGGAGTGGAGCTGTGCTCAACCTTAGTGCACAGTCCCCATTTATGTATCGACTGCAGCTGAATTAACAAGAATTGCAGCCCAGGAAAGAATTACAGCTTCCTCTCTGTAGAGAGGAAGGGGTGGTGCAGGGGACCTGAACCAACACTGCGCATATTTCAGCAGATTTTTCTTCAGGCTGCTATTAGTCTGGTTCAGGGAACTACTGAATGTCCACTGGTGACAAAAGTGCTCCTGAAGCTCAGCGTGGCTTTGTCCCAAAGACACCCAGATCAGGAATGCTTAGACATCGTGCTTTGGCTCCCATCTCAGCCACAGAGGGAGAACAAGGGAGGTTTGCTTCAGCAGAGGAGCCCTGATGTGGGTCAAGTAGCTGTGCCCAGGCCCTCTAGGGGCTCCCGGTGTCCTTGTCTGTCAGCCGCCTGGACAGGCAGGACACCTGCCTTGCAGGGATGGTGTCCTGTAGTTTTCTAGGGCAGGAACTGACTTTGACAATCATTAACTCAAAGAAGAGAGGATCAAGTCCTTTCCTGGTTCTGGAAGACGGGTGAAGGAAGAAATGTTCATTAGCACAACTGTGCTGACTCCACCAAAGAATTCAGCTCTATTCCCTTGACTAACACCACTTTAACTAAAGCAAGGGTGAATCTCCAAAATACTTGTATCATTATAAGGCAAATGCTGTTGCATAATTTTTTTTTTTTCTTTTTGACCGGTGGCAGCTTAGTTTCTGGCATATTTTGTGTTAAGATTTTTGACAGGTGGTCAAAATGAGGCTATAGTTAACATATGTCTTGCTATATTTTGCAGGTACTGTGCTAGTGTATGTGTGTGTGTCTAACTCCTACAAAGATCAAGTGACATTAATGCTTCACAAGTTTCAGATACTGAATTAAATTCAAGCTCTTGTTTAGGCAAAAATTATTCCTACAGGCACCAGCAGACCAGTGGTATGTGAAATAAAGTTGCAGAATTTTCTAGAGTTAATAGTTATATTTTTACACTTTGGGGCAGCACAGAGAGAATGCATAAGGAGACTAATAAGCCTTTTTTCTGATCATGGCATCATTGCTGATAGCAAATATGCAAGAATGTTCTAAAAATGAAAATTAACTGTAACAAACAAGGAGTAAGAATGGCTACAGTAATTGAAATGTACTAATGAAGCTCTGTAGTTTGTTCCTATTATGAGCAGTCAAAAATCATGCATAATTCAGGAGTGCAATTGCTAACAGTAGGCTCACATAAGATCATTTAAATTTGTTTCTCTGGCCATGAGAAGATGATCTTTGAAGGGATCCCTTATGAGGTTCTGCTTGGTCCTGTCAGCATCTTGGGAAGAGAGTGTTCTATTTTCCCTTTTGCATCAGTGAATATTTATGGGATGTAAAATAGGAATAACTTTAATTATGTATGGGGAAGGAAATATATGCAGTCCTGAGCAAGATACTTCATTGTAAAATCTACCTGAAACTCTGACAGGTAGTGTGCTCGTGCACTACTTCAAGAATTAAGTTTTGTTTTCTGCTGTGGATATATGTGAACATATAGGATTATATTCATTTGTTTGTAACATTTTTTTTTGTTTTGATTTTAAGATTCTCCTTAATTTTAACACTCATGACTATGTTGCTATTCCTTTTGTCGTAATGTCAAGAGAGAGGCCTACAGCAGTTTGAGTCTAAACAGCTAAGGGACAATGAATGTGGGAGAAAGGGAAGGATCGTCATTCTTATTTTCATGTGGATAATCAGATCTTGCTTGTTATTGCACAAAACTTACATAACAAAACACAGAAATAAGCTTACCTGTTCACCTCTCTAAAATCAATTCCTGCCCAGTTCCTTCAAAAAGAAAATTTTTAGAGAAGTTATGCCCCAGCTGAGCTTATGTTCACAATTGTTTTACCCATGGTATACTCTAAAGGGTAGAAAGTATTCCTTCCATCTGCTTCTTCTTTTGGAATATTTCTCAGAAAATGCTGAGTTTCCCAACACAGATACTTCAGTCTATGGAACTTCAGAGAGTCTTATTTTTTGCTTTTATGTTACATTATAAGAAAAATGTTTGACAGATTTTCTTCATATGAATGAAGTGCTACGTGCCAATTACTGACAGGTTTTAGTTGCACATAGAAATTAGCAGCTGGGAAGTTAAGCAAATTGTAGGATTAGGGCCAGGGTGTATTAAAAGCATTCAATAAGGAAAAAAAAATAGTGAAGAAAACTGAAAATTTACTTGAAAGAGTGTCATTTGATCGGAATTTCTTAGGAGAGGTACAGTACCAAAAACCACTCTGAAATTAAAAAACTGGTTTGTATTAAATAACAAGTCTTGCGGATTTGTTTTGGAGATGGAAAATAATAATCAGGTTGGGTGTTTTTTTTTTTTTTTTTTTAATGCCCAAGTTCAGTAGAAATCTTTCACATGTTATTACTCAGTATGTCAGCGTGCTGTGGGTGTTGAAGGGTGGGGGCTGTGCAGGCATGTGCAGCAGATGTACAGCATGTGGGGAAAAGCTGAATCCACAGTGAGTCAACAAACACAACCTACTTTAGCTACAGACGAAATGCATCCAAGACGTGCAGTGGAAGGGAGCTGTGCTGAGCAAATTACTGTCATCATTTAATGATGTAGTTGATAAAAGCTTCAAAATATTGGCATGATGCATCCTTCTGTGGTCATCCTTCTGCTTCGCTGCAACAGGAGGAGCTGACTTATATTTAGAAGGAAATATGTCAAAAGAGTCAGGAAATGTAGTGGTGTGAGTGCTCTGGGATACTGCTCCCAGGAACCAGGGAGACACAGTCTGGAGGAAACCTGTCTCTTCGGAAGGGCTGGAGCAGGTTACTTAGGACAACAGTGCAGAAAAAAAAACCCCATAGTTGAACAAAAGTCAAATTGTGATGAGAGTCCCTCATCCAGTTCCATCTGTGACCTCCTGAGCAGGGAGCACACACTGAGAAACTCTCGGGAGCTGCTTGGCCTCTCTGCATCTTGGCTGACACGCTTTGATTAAAGCAGAGACAGGCTGGGAAATGTCTGCATTCCTTCTTGAGGAGCAGGGAGCATTTGGGCAAAAGGTGCACGTGCTAATTGCAGCTCTATAATGGGTCTGTTTTTCTGTTGGATACTGAAATCCAAAGTCAAAACACTCCCATAAAAAGGTAATAAACAGAGATGTTTTATTGCATTTTTATGGCCTCAGTCTGCCATCAGTAACTGAGCATCCACTTTTTTTCCTATTCCATGTAATTTGCTTGATTAGTGAATTGTATCATTGTCTTTCTGGGGAGAGATTTAGTCTGTTTTTCTGTATTTTTGGGAACTCTGAACAGATATGTGGTAGGAGAACAACTTAGCTCACATCTGAGGCAGGAAAAAATAAATCAGACTACTTTTCTCATATTTTTTCAAGAAACAAAGCAAAGTATTGGAAAGTAAAGTGATCTGACACTGCTTGCAAACTGAAATATCATTTGACAGTAGTTCAGAGCAGGCAAGAAATCCTGTCCTCATTACTGTGCAGTGCACTTTGAATATATCTGCAGGTTCCTGTGCAATTTGAGTACTTTTAAGATAGTGAACTAAAAATAAAATTATATGTCAATGAAAGCGTTGTAATAGTTACACTGAAAGTGCCGTAGTCAGTATTTTTGGTAATGTTTCATATTTTATGAACTTTGACATTTTAGCTGCTAACAAGGGAGTAATTTCAGACTTTCCATGCAAGAAATTTCTCTTTTATAACTAATAGTTCTAATAATATAGTTATAGTTTAATAAGTAATATGCTATTATGTGCATCTAAAGTGCTGAATGCCGTGTTCCTTTTGCCATAAATTTTAAAAGAACTTTTAGGCTGCAAGATATTTTGCCAGGCTAGAAAGAAATTCTGTGAATGCTTGGGTCAGTCTTGCATTTTGTATGTTATTGTTGACACATATATTTCTATGTATATGAAATATATTCAGTGTACAAATATTTCCATGTACTATGAAGTGCATCAGCATCTTAGGAAGTTACTGATTAACATCAAACAGCTAAAAACCTTCTGTGAACTGAACAGCTGGGAGTTTTTCCTTCTGCTACTAGGTTTATTTTTATGGTTTCCTAACTTCAAGTGAGACCAGTGAGGAACAAGGGCTTTTTTGCACAGGGTGGAAATAGTGAATTTCCTTTTGCATGCTAAGCTGCTCAGTTTCTGATGCCTATAAAGATCATTGTGAGAGATTACAAATTACCTAAAAAATTTTTAGTTAAAAAGCACAGTCCAAATATCAGCTGATTAACTTCTAAGCTGGTAGGAAGTGAAAATGGTAGTGAGGGGATCTGCGGAAAAATCAAGTCTTTTAGTGATTCAGATTTGCCTCTGTGGACCTATGTTCTTCAGCCTTGTAGTTTTTTGCTTACTGAAATAAAAAGGCATTGAAGAAACATACCATTTCCAAATATTCTAAGAACTTGGTCCAAAATTAAGTTTAACCCAAGATTTCTCCCTATCTTGTTGTCCTTTAGCTATTTCAGTAGTATTTATTTTAGTCTCAAGAAACTATCCTGAGAATCTAACTGTTTCCATTGAGGAGATTTCTCTGGCACAAAGGTGTGATGTGCGAGAGGGTTTTCAGGTGGCAGCTCAGTTTTGCTCCTGTGCATGAGGGCCTGGGTGCCCTTTGGAAATCTGAATTCATTTGTTGTAATGAAGCGCGAAGACAAAAGGCACGCTTAGGAAATTTGGGTTCCTTTAAACTGTTTCTGCTTCCAAGTGTGTCTGTCAAGGCTAGTAAATGTCCAAGATTAATGTGAGTGACCCTGGCATGTTTCCAAATGAAAAATACTGAATTGGCTTCTTGGCCTTCAGGAATCTGGCAAATAATAAGTGTGAGAAAAGCAACCACCAATTCCGCTCGCCTCTTCTAATTGTTGTCCTTCCAGACAACGTTGTTTCTGGAAACTATGTAAAGGTCTTATGATAAGGTCAGAACTAAACTGTTCATTCACAAGGAATAAAATGAGCCGTGTTTAAGACACTATGTGCTAGTGCCTAACATGCTCTGACACAACAGCACCCATCAGATTCAGCTGCAGACAAATGATGGCAAAAAAGTTTGGGATTCTGTAGTCCTAACATCCAGGATGTCTTCCTGCTAATAGGAAACGGCTGCAGTTTGGGATGACAAGTCCTTCTGGCCCACCATAATGCAGCCACGCTATCATTTTATAATGCACATCAACCCTGTATCTAATTCTTTGGTTCGTTGTTATGCAAGAAAACTGTGGAGAAATATCAGAAGTATAGTAAGAATGTATTGCACAAGGAAATTGAAGAAAAAATGGTTAAGACAAATAACACATATGGGAAAAGATATGTAAAGAAGTAGAAAATCTCTTCAGGCTCTATGTATTTAGCAAGTGCATAATCACAACATTAAAGACTGTGATTTAAGGATTAGGATACTAAGTCTTAAAAGATGCTGTAAGACTCATTTTGCTTCATAAAGGATTATGTTTGTAAAGTTTTAAATAATAGTAAGTTTATAATATGAAAAAAAAGAAATGTCCAAAGGAAATGAAAAGACTGGAACATCTTTTGAGATGTGTTGTGTAAATGTGTTCCCACGCTCAGCCATTCTTCTGACATGTGAAACAGTCAGCTGTGCCCAGGAGAGGACATCTCCTCCCTTCATTCTGGGAAAACCCATCTCTGATGTAGAGCACTTTTTTATTTGGTTGGCTGGTGTTGTATGCTTGTCTTTCTTCAGCTATCACAGAGGGAGGCATCTTCAAAGTGTTACAGTAAATCAGTAGCTCCCAACTCTCACAGTAGATCCTGGAACCAATAACTTGAAGAGATTCACAGATTACCCTTCTCTATCAGACTTTTCTAGGCTAAGCATCTGCCAGCAAGCCAGACACTGCAGCCTGGAAGATTCTTTAGTGGCCCTCACCTTTAATTTGAAAGTGGCCTTGGTATCTGCCACTGCACTTGTAGGCACAGCGCTGCATCAGCTAGGTAGGTGGAGAACATCCTCAATCCACTGAAATAGTATTGCTCCTCTGGATTGCTCCATCCCTTGCACTTCGTTGAGACATAAAGTTATGAAGAAGTCTTGACAACTGCTGCAGCTCTGTTCAGGGTAAAGCTTATTAGTTTAGCCATATCTCAACTTAGAAGTTCATGTAAGTATGATTTTAAAAAGCAAATGCTGACACTACTATGGCAGCATCACTTTGCTACCATGTTTTTAGGTTGAAGCATTTTTGAGCTTGTTTTTCCTGATAATATTTAGTTTAAGAGACTATTGAGCTCTGGATTTTTTTTTTTTTTCTTTGAAAGGTAGTTTTGAGTACTGCAAAAAAGATAGCCCTTTAAATTTTGATATCTCTGCAATCTAACTTCACCAAAGCCAAAAAGCAATGGATTGCATCAGAGTTTGAAGCACAATCTTTAAACATTTATTTTTGAGTAGTTGCCTGCCAGTAAGTTCCTCTTTGCTAGGTAAAGAATGTTCATAAATAAATCTTGATGAAAAACTTGTTTTTAACACGTTTTGAAAGTAAATAAAAAAGGAACATCAATAGCAGGAAAATCAAGCACCCGCTGCCATTCTGGCAAGCAAAAATTCCGATTTTTCTGATTCTGTTACAGTTGTCAGTAATGTTGACAGTTGCTAAATGTAAACCCTGATAGTATAATAAATGTTTGCAATTAACATCTATGCTTCTGTTGGCAAGTCTTAGTCTGTTGTCATGTGAGAAGCAGATCTTCTTAAGAAATATTCAACCCTGCAGCAATAATTCTAATGGTAAAAGTAATAGGAGTTCTGATCACGATTTCAAATTTTTATCCATGGAGATATCTCTTTAAGGGATCACTTTTCAGCTGGAAACTATAGCTTCTAAAATTCTTCATAATTTAATTTAGAGCAAGCTTTATGACATTTAGTAATAAAGCATTATATAAACAAGGTAAAAAACTTTACCTTCTCTTGTATTTCACGGAGGACCTCTTTATAATTAGAAGACGGGGATAAAATCCTTCCTTGTTCAAAACTATTGGCAAAATTCCCACTGCCTTGAGCAGTGCCAGCGTTTCATGCTTAGTCGCAGAGATGTGTTTCACACAGAGCTCCGTGTTTGGGTATCACGGCTCTCCGCAGACACCTTGGTGGTGCTGGTGGTATTTACCTTCATGGGTTACTAACCTCGGCTGGGTTTATGGAGATGAAACAGAGCGTGGGAGAGTGGGAGCAGTCCGTTCTGCCTTGCATCTCATTAGGCACTAATGCTGGTTTTAGCAGTATGAGGAGTGTGTTTTGTTGGTTTTCTTTTCCTGGAAAAGCAGGCTTTTCCCCACTTAAGGGAAAAGCACATGTGAATGTCCGCTAATCTGTCCTGCTGTAGCTGATGAATAATATTGGGCTAAATCTTTCCTGAAATCCTTTCTCTGCCTCCGACTTGGGGACCTTCCAGGTGCTCTGCAGGTACATTTCCATCGCTGGAGTGTGGTAGGATTATTAGCCCTGCTAATCTGCTCTGACCGTGTGCCACAAAAGCACCTTGGCCCCATCCAAATCCAACAATGCCTTTGCCTGAGAGCTCCAGCCCCTCTGGAGGCTGGGATACGGAGTGGGATCTCACTGCTCCGAGAGCCGGCGTCGGGAGGAGCAGACTGAGCAGGCTGCACTGCTGGGAATCCAAGCTGCTCCTGGCTCAGATACAGCCGTGTAGGACGCCTGTCTAAAGGCATTGCTTTGGAAAGTGCTTCTGGATGCAGCTCTTAAGTTATGCAGCGTTGTAAAGCGTATCAAATTCCTTCTGTCAGTTTATCAGCATGTATACATTATCAGGTGTGCTGCTGGATTCACTCCAATGAGCAGCACGTGGCTGCTGGACTCGGCAGAGGTTGCCATAGGACTGCAGTGCCTTCGTTCCCTATGGCCTTGGAGTTGTGCCCTTTATGCCTCTTCAGAGCTATGCATAACCCTGAAAGTGATCTTCAGAGCCTCAGTTTGTCTGTAGATAATATTGTCTTGTACAAGGACTTGCTATGGTTGTTTTCATCCCATGAATTTGCTATGTGGAAGTATCCTAATAGATCATGAATGGCATATGAAACATCTGATAGAAATCTAAGGGGGGAATCTCTGTGTAGAGAAACCACACAGCATTATCTGGTAGAGAGGTATTATGTGTTGGTTTTCCTTTTACACTGAAGACATTGTCATTTGGGGGCTAATTTGGTTTTTTATCCATATGAAAACTTTTATAGAAAATGGTCAAAAAAACATGGTTACATTTGTCCTTGCTTGGGGATCTTGGGGTACCTTGTTCCTGGTGTCTGCCCTTTTCTGTGTGTTCATGGTCTCTGGTAGTTGGACACGGTTGGGAATTGTCAGCCAGGTGAGCAGCTGGAAGATGTGGCAGCTGACTCAGTGTGCTCACTCTTCCAGGACTTGCCCGTTGTGCATGTCACACTCACATCTCATCCAATCTTTGTCATCCCATCGTTCCACCAGATCTTATATGACAGTTTTCTTCCCTGTAGTGTGCCCCAAACACAGATGTAAATGCCAGAGGAGATGGGAAAGAAGAGAAAAACATCCTTAGTGCAAGGAAGAGTAGGCCAGGTATTTTCTGGGTTTTATGCCCAGGTCCCTATTATCCAGGGAATTCATTCTGAGTTAACTGGCAGCTCTGGGTTTTGTTGATTGTATTTTGTGTCATCATTTTCACTAGCAAAGGATGATATCCAATGGTTTAAAAAAGTACCAGAGTGGAGCTGTTGGCTTAGCACTGTCCTGTGTATGTGGCTACAGCAAGTGCAGAGCAACAGAATCACAAAATGGTTTGGTTTGAAAAGGACCTTAAAAGATCAAAATGTTCAACTACATCAACCAATCGCCTCAGGACCCTGGGTTGCATCTCATTGGACCCCCAGGCTTATATATATAATAGAGAGTTCAGTCCTCTGTGCACTATTTGGTATAAATATTTCTTTTTCAGTAACTGCAAGATTGTACTTATCCCCATAAAGAGGTAATTAATAGACTAAAATAATATCTGATATCCTGTGAGATATAGCCTTGACCTTCCAGTATTTTCTAGACAGCAGAGGTGTCTCGAGTAGTTGATGGAAGTTGACTTACACTCTAATGAGGAGCTGTGAGCTGGAGGAGTCAGCAGGAGGTGGTGGATAATCCATTTGAGCCCTTGTCATTTAATAATTATAATAATGAACCAGCTGGTCTGCGTGCACACACACTCCCTTCTCCGAGATGTTGCAGAGCACAGCTCTCAGTCCTGCTCTGAAGTAGGCAGGGTTGTACTCTGCATCATTTTCCTGCTCTGCAGTGTCACAATCCCATGGGATTTTGGCCCCACAGGTACATCCCCAAGGACCTGAGTGGTTGCCCAGCTCTTCACTGGGGACTGCAGAAGTGGCAGGAGCTTGTTTTGATCAGGAGATTAGTCACAAGTTTGGGATCTGGCCACATACTCAGTCATGGAGCAGAAACAGGGGTAATGCACTGAGCTGACTTCTCACTGCTGTAGAACACAGTTAATTACAAAAAAAAAAGTCTGCTTTCTTACATTTATTGTTTATCAACTTAATTTTTATTCCCCTGAACTGGAATCCATCCTAAGATGAAACTGAGAATTCATTAAAAACAGATGTTGAAGGTTGGTCCGAGAAAAAATACCCATGAGTCTGCATTGTGGTGTCCAGGTTTTGCTGCTGGCAGGATCACAAGAACAGAAAATATCATTAACAAATGTGCTGAGCAAACTGGAAAAAGTTGCATTTTTAGCACCTTATCAGAATTCTACAGCTTTTCCTTTTTTCAGAAGAACTTAATTATCTGTTTCTTATGTAAACATTTCTTTATGAACCTAAGGCACTATCTCAGTGTTTCTTTGTTAAGGGATGAAGTCTAGAGTTACCTTGTGACAGATTCATAAAAGGGAAGTCTGAGTGAAGAGGGGAAAATGATTATGGTTACTCATATGTTTCTAATTAATTTCCTCACTATCATCTCTATAATGAAGAGCATGAACAAAATATGTGCATATCTTACCCTTGATTTAAAAAAAAAAAAAAAAAAAAGAGAGAAAAGCTAGCAGAAACTTTTCAACGCATTCAGGCCACAACGTAAGAGGTTGAAAAGGACTAGTGCAGTGTTTGCTTAAAAAATAATCTTATTTGTTCAGACCAAATAGAGAACTTCAGTGAGTTTCTGTGTGGTGTGGAAAAAGCTGGAAGGAGAGTAGAAAGCTCAAATGAGAATTGTACTGAAAAAATATATTTATATTTTATTTGATGTTTTTTAGAAGAAAAGGAAAATTTAAATAAGTGATGGGGGGTTCGTGATTCACTTTGTGGAGGGAAAAATTGTAAATAGTAACAAAGTACAGGAGGAAACCTCACTAATTTGATCTCATGGAACGTGTTGGCTTGAAGGAGAAGTGAACTTCATGTATTGCTCTGGACATGAGTGAATCCTTATCTTTCTTAGAAAGGGAACTGTGTTTCAGTTAACAGCTGTAACTTTTTGAGGAGCTTATTACTTGGAGTATTTCTTAAAATTCCTACTTGTGAGGTCATGCAAAAGATGAGCCATTTACCATTAAAAAAATAAAGTATAGATATAGTAGAGGATCTAAAAATGGAAAGCATCAGAAAGCACCCAAAAAGACTTCAGTTCAAGATATTTCTTTGAAAATACTGTAAAAATTATAATTAGTGCTGTATTCCATTAAAAAAAAAAAATTATGGGGCATTGCTTTGTATATGATAATCCAGGGGAAATGCCTTTTGATTTATGTTGCAAAATATCATGAGGTACTATTTGGGGACTGTTTTGGGATGGTTGCAGGGAAAAAGGGATCCTGCATCTGCTGGTAGAGAAGGCTGAGTAACCTCCCTGTGGTGCAGAGCAGTGCAGCCATTGTACCTCCACAGAAGGAACAGAAAGGAAGTAGTTGGAATCTTCCATTTGTGGGATGGGGTCATGGGTAAAGCACCTAAATACCTGCTGGACACACCTGTTCTGCAAGGGTGGGAGACGTTAATCAGCTGTAGAATTAAGTGCAGTAATATGTTAGGCAACTCACTCCCAGTTAGGAGTGAGCTGCTAGGAGCTGATTAGTGATCTTTTCTTCTCTGTGCCGCTGTGGAAGGAGGAATGACCTCTGGCAGTTAGGATGCAGAGCTCTTGGTGGACGTTTCTGGTAGAGATGCTTTTGTTACAAATCAATAAATCAAAACCCCAGGGAAAAGCGATCAAAGGCGGCTGCTGCTTGAAGTGTTATTTATCTTTTCCAGGAAATGAATTCTACCTGTTACCTTCCACAGGAACCACAGCACTTGTTCAGCACTTGGTAACTGCTTATGTGCTTTCTCGAGTCGGAACTTTAATTTCTATGCATAGTGGGAAGAAGAACAATTATAATTTCTATCTCCTTGAATTAATGAGGGCTCACGATGCAGGTTTTGTGAGCGTGTTGGGAAATGCTAGGCTTGCATGCAGCAGACAGATTGCTATGAGAGTCAGTAAGTGTGTATTTTGAAGAATTGTTTAGAACAAATAAGCCTTACTTGCGTATCATCTTTCTTCATATTGACAGGCAAATGTCAAACTGTATAGAAACCTCAGGAAATTTTCAGGGCTGACATCATCTGTTTCAAGTCCTTATAAAGCAATGAGGAGAACAAGCTGATTTTGTTATATGAAATTTCTGCAGGGAGAGGAAGGGAAATTTGTTGTCTTCTGAGCAGCTTGATAACTTTATTTGTCAGTAAAGAAATATGCTGAAGGTTAGAAAATATGATGGGGATTGATCGAGGTGCTTGCTGGAATACAGAGGGTGGAGGATTCCAGTGATACGTTCTGCAATGTTTTGAACAAAACACAGGAATCTGTATAAATTCTTTGTGAGCAGACTGTGAATGGTTTAAGAACTTAAGTTTTTAATAAATAAACACATGTTTGGCTTAACCTGGGTGTAGACTTGGCAGAATGAATCGTTGGTGTGGTGGCCTTTTCAGGTCTGTCTGAGCTTGCTGGCCACCCTTCTGCAGCCAGGACTTGGTTCAGTGGTGTGGTTTGGTGCTCCTCAAGAGCTCAGATTGGCCTCTGCTTGTGATGACAGGTGTTCTTTGTTGAGCAGCTGCGTGCTCCCACTTCATCAGAATAGCCCTGATAGCTGTGATAGACATTGCCACGGAGTTTGGTGTTGGGCAAGGCCTGGGTGCCCAGCAAACTTAGACCTTCTTATAATAAGTGGGAGATGATTCCAGGTGACTGAGCCTGGAACTAAGCTGGAGCCTCAGCCTGTACCTGTTCCTAGTGGCAGTTGGTAACACCAAGTTCCCACTGGCAGTACAAGAAAAATGATGCCATTTCTGGCTTATTTATAAAATCACAGCATATCATAAACCTCCCCTGTCACACTTCTAATAACAGATCTGGGGGACAGACTGCTTTTTCACTCATTTGAAACTCACCAGTCCTCAAATTGATACCTCAGCTGATTTAGGAAACTGCAATTTGCTGTTTGCAATGTCTTATTCCAGGAAAGGGGCTGTTGGACATAGAGAGATTCAGCACATAAATATATCTAATATCAAGTGTACTCTGCCCTGGACTGTCCTGCCTGGGCTCCAGCTGTGGCTCCAGAAGGTTGCAGATGTCCCTGGATCCAATGTCAATTCTGCCAGACCCAGGCAGATGTCTCAAATGCCCAGACTGGCTCAAAGACATATATTTAAAGCTGGTGGGTCATTATTGAAGTAATAATAATATGTACAATATCTCAAGGCAAAACAAAAATATTAAAATACAGATAGGAGAAACTGTTTCACTATGATACAATGAAAGAACAAGGTATATATGCAAGGATTTCAATCATTTTTTTTTAGAAACACATCCTCATATTGAATTAAATGGATAATCTCCTACTAACTCTAGCTAAGGAAGAACAGGATATATCTGGCTTTTATGAATGGGAAATAGCTTCTCTTGTTTTTCTAGTTTGACAGAAAAATTTGGAGAACTGTACAGATCTTCTTGATGAGTTCAAAACTGGAATAACAATTGAGTGAACATTTGCCCAGGACATTGTTGTAATTTCCAACCAATGGTAGCCAAGTGAAATAATTTTGATGGAGGGAATTGTTTATTATCATTCTGTTGCAAACAGCCTGCATCGTTGTTAATATCCATATAGTTTGTATTGCATTACTCTGCATTAATTTTCATCATTTTTGCACTTGTGGATAGCGCTTATGACTAATTTATAGATTATGTGGTGCCATATTGACTTAAATAGACTGTATTTTAATGCTATTATGAACATTTTCTAGTAAAATAATTTAATTAAATTGAAACTTAATGCTATTACAGTGGATAATTGACTGCAGTTCAAAACCATAATATACAAGACCTACCTGGAAGGCGCACAAAATCAATTGGCTCAGCATTGAAGTTGTTCACTGCACCTCTTTTTAAAAGGTTGCAGCCCAAGGAGTCATATTCTGGTCTCTGCTCATCCGGCAATAAGATGACTTTTAAAAGCACAGCCCAT
Source organism: Picathartes gymnocephalus (assembly GCA_013390045.1). Taxonomy (NCBI): domain Eukaryota; kingdom Metazoa; phylum Chordata; class Aves; order Passeriformes; family Picathartidae; genus Picathartes; species Picathartes gymnocephalus. The sequence continues at coordinate 74,658 of WEKY01027271.1, forward strand.
CTATATTTTAATGTCATCTCTCTTTGTCACATCTTTTGTGTAACCTCAAAGGAAAAAGGCTTCAGTCTCAGAGGTGAAGAGACACTGTTGTTATTGTACAGAAAAGGTATATAATTTTTTTTTTTTTTTTGCCTGAAACTGGGGG
>WEKY01027271.1:104587-119017 GCA_013390045.1 Picathartes gymnocephalus
ATTAAGGTTGGAAAAGATCTCCAAGGTCATCTAGCCCAACCTTTGACCCAACACTACCATGCCAACTAAACTATAGCACCAAGTGCCACGTCCAGTCATTTCTTGAACACTTCCAGCGATGGTGACTCCACTGCACCCCTGGGGACAGTGAAGAACACCCCTGGCAGCCTTTCAGTGAAGAGATTCTTCCTGATGTCCAACATGACATCAGGAAGAATGCCATCTCCTCTTGCCCTCTCACTGGTTGCCTGAGAGAAGAGACTGACCCCTACCTGGCTACAGCCTCCTTTCCGTTGTAGAGAGCAATAATGTCTTTTTTATATTGTGGCACCCAGAACTGCCCCCAGCACTCGAGGTGAGGCTGCCCCAATGCAGAGCAGAGTGGGACAATCCCCTCCCTTGCCCAGCTGGCATTGCTGTCCCTGATGCCCCCAGGACACAGGTGTCCCTCCTTGCTGCCAGGGCAGGGCTGGCTCATGTTCAACTTGCCACTGACCAGGATCCCCAGGTCCCTTTCCATGGCACTGCTTTCCAGCCTCTCATTCCCCAGTCTGTCCATATATCCAGGGTTATCCCATCTCAGACACAGAATTTGGAGCTTGCCCCTGTTAAACTCCAGCTTGGAGTCACCAAACTTAAACTGGGAGTCACCAAAGCCCTCTGGCACACTGCAGCTGTGGAACTGCAGTGGTCTTTATGGAGGCGTTTGAGATCATGTGAATAGATGGTTCTGCAGCATAATTCTGCTGCATAATGCTTTAATCAGTTGTTTGCTAGTGTAAATGCAGAAACCTTTCATTTTTTCCTGAATTTGATTCTATTTTATTGTTTTTGCAATAAGTATAACAGAATGGTTCATCTGGTGATTCCCATTGCTGAGCTCTATTTTGTTTAGGACTTTCAAAAGCACTTAAATGGCTTAGGAGCACAACTTCCATTAATAGCCATTTAAGCATTTTTGGAAACTTCTTCTCATCATTCAGTCCATAATTCTCCCAGAGGAATGACTCAGGTAATGTTTTCTATATAAAGCTCCCTGAATCTGAGCTGAGGATTGTTTTAACAAGTGGGGGTTTATTTAAAGCTTTTATTGGACTTTGCTGCTCCGTGCTGATCAACGCCACTGGTGGTGCAGATAAATACATTGTGCAAATGAGCAAATATGAGCCTCATCAAGGCCTACCGAAGGCCGTCAAAAATCTCCCACTGTGAGCAACATTCTCTCAGATTCACAACAAATAAATACAGGGAAAAAGAAAAGAGATTGTACCACTGATTGCGCTTAATTCTTGCAGTTGAATAATTGCATTATTTCAGTGTTAATTATTTTGTTTCGTGGCTCACTACCACTTGTGTGGACACACATTCACTGCCCTCTCCGACTGTCCCCTCTCCAGTGGAAAGGGGACGTGCTTACTATCACAGCATGCTGCACGGCTCCTTTTTGAGGAGAGGGGGGTTATACGGGGTCTTGATACAGGTGGTTTGAAGCAATTGATAGAACTTAGAGTCACAGCCAGATCCCAAACCAAAACTCACCTCAGGCCCCGCTCCTGGTGCCTGCAGACCCCTCTCATGGCAGCTGTGCCACGCAAGCTTGGATTAGCTCTTCCATCATCATCATGTCCCTCCCTATGTGAGCTCAGACTCAAATTGTCCTGCCCAGCTCAAGGCAGAAAAGAGCTCTGCTGCTCCCACTCCATCTTTTTTCATCCCCAGGCATGTTGGTCCTGCTTGAAACACAGGTTGATATTTTCTTGCCAGTGCGTTTTTGATAATACCTAGATAACATGTGCAGGAATTGCTGGTGGGGTAAAACATTTGGTTTCTTTAAATTCTCCAGCTCAGCTGAGTTTTATTCAAGTGCAGTGCTGCAATTTAGGTATCAGTTGAGCGGCATCTTCAAGATATATCGTTTTTGTTTTCCCTTTAATCAGGCTCTAAATCTAAATAAATAAATATGTAGCAGTAAATGCTCGGTGGTATATTTGGTAAGATTAAGTCATCCAGTAGCATAACAGCTCATGATAGTCTTTGCTATTTATGTTCCTGCTGAGAGAAGAGGAAAAGCAGCTAGGCTGGTGAGCAAATTATGAAGTATGTGGGTTAATGAAGTGCCTGTCATAAAGCTGATTGTTGCTTCTTCACATCCTCTCTCTTTCTGCTAACAAAGCTCTTAATACTACAAAGCTTGGAAGACTAAACCTTCCTCTTTGTTTTTCAATGCACACCCATATATGGAAAAAAAAAAAAAAAGAAAAAAGTATCTAGTTAAATGTTTCTTTTTATCAGTCTAAGTACACACTGTGAATAAGTTAAGGTATGGAAGTAATAAAACTGCTTATTGAGGCATGTAAATCCTCAAAGTTTTCAATTCCATTTCTACTAACAAGGTATTTTTAAGCTTGGATTACTGCAGATTTTCATGATGCTTTACTCTTATAACCTCTATGTCTTCTTGATAGAGACAATTTTACCTTCTATTCAATATAAACAAGAGAAAAGGGATCAAATGCTCCTTCCTGCATATCTGTGTTCTCTCTTTTATGTATCGCCCTGAAGCCATACATTTGTTCAAGAGATTATTAAGGTGGTTCTTATACAAAAAAATGAACTTTTGATTGAATTTTCCCCCCTGCCCAGTAAGGAGTTTTGTGTTTGGAGTTAGTTATGCTTATAGCTGAGGAATACAACTGAAAAAAACCTCAAAAATAATCAAGGAACAAAAACCAGTTTGTATCTATGACCCAATCATTGATTTGCAGAGAAGACAGGGATGCATGAGAGTGAGCTCTGAAGGCATTTACTACCCTGTGTTTAGGCAGCACTAAGACTCTGCTAAGATCTAATCAGGAAATGTGTTTGCAGATGCAGTTTCTTCTGTGTATTTTCCCTTCCATCTGAATATGCTCCTACCCCAACTCTAAATATAACTTCTCAAAGAGGAGATGGCAGAAACGCTTTCCAGACTTAATATGAACATGATTAATCAATATATATCTGGTTTGCCTTGGCCTAAACTGCCTTTGGAAAACACTTTGGATTTTGCTGCCTTAAAGGAAACAGTGCAAAGGCACACAAAAGATCCTCTCCTTTTCCGAGTGTCCTGACTTGCACTTTGCAGACAGAGATGTGTGATTGAAAGATCTTCACGTCCTTGCCAATCTCTGAGGGTTCTGTTATCGTATTTTCGGGAGCAGCACCATGTCCTCGCATCTTCTCTGGCGTCGTAGATGTTGTCCCTGTTGTACAAAAGATGAACAGAAATGGAGATACTAAAATTACCCTGGCAGCCGGCAGCACTAGAAAGTATTAAGCTGGGAGTCTCCGAGCCCTGAGACTCTCTTGCTTCTTTCTGTATCCTCTGCAAGAGTGAGACAAGCGTTGGCAGGCACAGGCAAGTACTTCACATGCATCCTAGCTGTGTTTATTCCACGCGGGTTTGAGGTGCAGTCGTATTTAATAATGAACACCAGCCGTTTGCTGCTCCGCGGAATCCGTAATGGGATGCTAGCAACCATGTCCTGACGACTGTGAAAGCTTTTTGTTGTTTGTTTGGGTATTTTTTAATTGCACAATACCGTTATGTATTTATTATTGTAATATGAAGCAGCGAGGTCATTTTAAGGGACAAGTGTTGGCACTTTCCTCTGTCAGCCCCTTTCAGTGCTAGTAACAAACTTGGAGAAAGTCTCCAGTGAATGGCTCTGGAAGGTGGCAACAGTCAAACAGTTGTTCCCAAGGATTACAATATTAAATTAAACACTGAATTTTGTCCATCCCACTCTTAGAAAGTGGTGCAAGAAGCACCTGGATAATGGAGCAGCCTCTTCAGGCACAGGGAGAGCAGCACAAAGCTCAGGAAATCTTTGGAGCTTCTCATCTCTATTTTCTTTTAGGTGCTGTGCTCCAAAATGAAGGTCCAGAAGGAAATTGTCTTGTCAAACGTTTGAAATGCAGTGAATGGTTTTTATCCTTTTAGCTGCTGTGTGGCTCTACCCAGACTTGATTTATTCTCACTTATTGAATGTCTGAATTATCAGGCACTGGTCAAGTGCACAGGCCTTTTATGTTTTGCTGCATTTAGTTGAAATGAAAATATAAAATATAATTTCAGCAGGTAATGCCGTTACATATGTAGCAAAAGAAATATTTACCTGTGTCTCCCACATTACAATTTAAAAAACTGTTATCAGTTTGCACTCCTGGGATCTCCCAACTCTTGTCTCCTCAACAGCATATTTAAGGTGAGAGACTGAGTGCAAGCCACAGTAAATCCAGGCAGAAATGTGAATATATTATGGGTAGATGTAATCAAACCATTCTAGGTCATATGAGTAAAAGCAGTAATAAAGCTGGGTTGCAGTGTTTTATGCAGCACCAGCTCCTGGCAGCTTTGCATCCGAGTACCTTAGACACCCTTGAAAGATTATTATTCCATCTTTATAGCTGTCTTTTGCAGGAGAAAGTGGCCCAACCTGTTCTTCAGAAACACCTCCAGCCTGAAAAGGTTGGTGTCAACCCAAAGGCACTGACTGATGTGTTGTCCCACCTGATGGTGACCAGAGGACCTGGCCTGCCATGGGAACGAGCTCTTTTTTTCTGCTGTAAGGAGGAGGGAAAACAAGTGAGATGATGTGTAGAGAAGGGAGGGATAACACATAGTTCAGCTCCATGTCATCCTTTCTTAGGATGGCCTAGCCCTGGCTTTTGAAATGCTTGTAGAGAAGGGAGACCTGCACCGTGCAAGGTGAGCAGGGATCCCATCTCCTTAGCCCTGAGTGCTGGTTGGGGTGAGGAAGGAACCCTCAGTGACATTATAGATGAGCTAACTCCAAAAAATAAAAAAATAAATCTATGTAGTTTGTTGTTAGAGATCTGTTTCCCAGCAATAAAAAGAAACATGCAGCCCATTTTTTCTTCCTGTAATTTTGTTTCCAGCAGAATCTGAAACCCTCAGTTTTGATTATTGCTATTGGGAATCATATGTGCTGTGTTTTATTTGATCCACGATCGGATGGAGCAGGCTGAGGCTGACCACAATAAACTTCCAAGCAGCTTAACCTGAGAAGCTGCAATCTTGGCTTTTCCCACAATGGCTGTACTGGTGAATGCCACTTGCACATTTTTGTCACACATCAATAGAAATTTACAAGCTGAAAAATCCTTTTTAGAAAAAAAAAAAAAATCAAAAGCTTTTCGTGACTGCCTGAAGCTTTATGATTTGGCTCACTGGGTTGGTTAGAACTGTTTGCTGAAGCTGTTCTAGTGGCAGCAATAAGGCATGAAATACATTTTTTTTCAGACAGTATCTTCATTGAATTGTTTTTCTACATCTACATGATATAAAATCTTTTTTTTCAGCCTGTACAATTATTCAGTATGTATTTCTGCATTATTTTCACTGTTTGCAATTGTTATTTTGCACTTATTTGCTTTTTAAAGCAAAACAAATTTTTACCAACAATAATATCCCTAAAGGGATTGCCCAAGGGGGCAGAAAGGAAGTGTCTATGCACAATACTAAATATATTCACATGTTACCATATTCTCCTTGGAAAATAGGTTTGGGGTTTTTTGTGGGGCAGGAGGACATTTATGTGGGTTGCAAGGTATGTATATTATAAGGAAGAAGGAGGGTAAGCTTTAAATTCGTAATGTGATGCCACTGATTCATAGGAAACCTCTTTTGGACTGTGTTTGGGAAGATCTTATAACTCTCTAATATGTTGATATTGCAATCATTAATGTGTTTTTAAAGATCCCTGTAGGCCCTGGCAGCCTCTGCTAACCTGACCCTTCACACTGCAATTCTCTTTTATATGGCTTATTCTCCAGGAGCAGGGCAGGTGTGGAGTGGGGTCCCTTCTTTGTAAGGCTGTGCCCCAAAAAGGGGAGACGAGGAAGCTGGAAAACTTCTGCTTGTCCAAGAAATCGTGGGTGGGAGGGAAGAGCAGGGAGGGTAAGCTGGAAACTGTATAGAAACATTCACTGATCAGATATATTTCTGCTTTTGGAATGGTCGTGGAGGATGGTGGTGGGAATTGCCTGATGGGAAGGTCTGGACTTACTGGAGTAGAAAGTACCACAGTATTCCACTCACTGGAGTGCAAAGTATCCCAGCCAGCAATGACGTGGTTTGGAATAAGAGTGGAAGGTTCCCTAAACCTGGTCTAAATCCCTCTGAGTTGAGGACTGCCCAAAAACAGCTTTTCTGTTTGTTTTTACAACTGTAAATATGATGCAAAAAGGTTTCACGAGTAATTGGAATCTAGCTCATACTGTGGATTTATAATCAACAGATTATAAATTGTCAGGAAAGAAATGCTGAAGTTATAAATAATAAACTATATCTCCAAGGCTAAAGGCTGCCCCTACTGTGTTGCTCCCCATATTTCTTGTTTGCTTCTGTATCAAAACAAACCTTACGCCTGTAGTCCAACAGATACAGGAATGACAAATGAGTTAGATGCTGGGTATGGAAGGTTTGCCTCCATGTCTTAGGCTCCTTTACTAAAAAAAAAAAACGAAGAAAGAATTGAGTGCTTTATATTTGGTTATGTATCTTTTTCCTCATTTATTTTTTATATAAAGTTTTCAAATCAAACCTCTCTAGTGGATCACAGGCCATCCCCATGTGAGCTGCATCCTGAGGCTTCATATTGAGTTTCATTACTTTCTAAAACTAAACAGTCATTCACATCTCTTTTTTCCTATTTTTTTTTTTCCATCTCACTTACTATGAGTCAAGCTAAAACCTTTCCTTTCTCAACATCAATGCTAACAAATGCATAAAGGTGAATACAGTAAGCAGGGGCAGTTTTATAGTCTAAAACAGTGAATCCGTGACACTTTTCCAAATGCAATAACTGTAGCCATGTGCCAGAAGGGGATTTTTTTTTTTTTTTTAAAATAGGAAAATTATATTTTAAATAATTGTTATGAGGGTAATGAGAAGGAACAGAAGCGAACTACCCTCCACTGGAGTACACACAGGTATAGACAGGTACCTGTGACAGCACAAGATTTCCTGTGTGTCTGAGTACGTTTCTGTCTGGAAATGCATCCTGCTCTTTCACTGGGATCAGCACCTCAGCTAGGAGTTTAAGGGGCTGAGAATTACCCCAATCCCACTAACACGGCAGTCTCTGCAAGAATTGTTTCAGCAGCATAACAGGAATGAAAAAGCAGGAAACGTTATTTTTAATTACTTATGACACTTGGGTCTTCCTCTGAACAGATACACTCGTTTCAAAAGATACCATTTTAATTTATTTTTCCTTTAAAAAATAAAAATATAATTGAACAATATGAATTAAGCTGCAAATCAATTGTTCTGTAGAGAGAAATGTGTTCACACACAGAAATTGAAGAATAAATTAGGCTGTCACAGTATTTGACCCTAATTAAGGTGATTCTCCTTGATAAGTAATTAATCAGGAATCCTTTTTCTTACCCCTCTTCATGGAGAATGGACAGGTTTTGCCTCATCAGTCCCCTATATATATATCTGTGTGCATCAAATATAGAGATATAGGAGCATTCCTGAAGGTATCTGCAGGTCGTGATGGGTTTATATTGGTGAAAGCAGGTGGAAAAGGGGCTGTCAGCACCTGCCTTTCTGCTTTAAGTTCAGTGTTTGAGTGTGGGATGCACACAGAAAATATTTATAATTATCCAGGCATTAAAGCAAGTCCTCCTGTAATACGAGAAGCAGAGCTTAGTGGCGGAGTAGCTCCAGTGGATTCCTTGCCTGTGGTGTGTTCTGTAAGCTGGAGTTTGTGGAGTTTCCTTACAGCAGGGTGGGCACAGCACTTGCACAGTGCTCTGCCTGAGCTGAAAGAGGAAATGGGAGAATGTTTACTGGGGAGATCTGTCCATCACAAATGCTCTTTGCACTGGCAGAGCCAAGAAACCTGTCAGCAATTGCACCGGCAGAGCAGAAGTGGCAAAAAGCGAGAGCTTCACTACAGGTGGAAAAATGTGTGCCTGATATCCTCTAATGGTGTTACTGCTTAATGAGACTATTGGTGGGCAAAAAACAATTTGGAAAAAATAAGGGAAGGAAAAGAAATAGGGTTTTCTTTTTATAGCCTTTACGTTATCTCATTTAGCACAGAAGAATGTCAGAAAGGCAGTATGTGTGCACAGCCATGCACACGCACCTTTAGTACAGCTTTGCCTGGTGCTGTACTGAAGCCAATTTGGGTCTAATGTTTTTGAATAAATTGCTCGAGTGGTTTGTTCACCCATGTGGAAACCTCACCTCTGTGACACCAGCAAAGTCAGCAAGACATTGGGTTATCTGGTGCAGCTCACAAGAGATTTCAAACATAAGCTTCCCATGAGGCTATTTAAGATGCAGACTTTTCCCTAGCTGTGGTTTTAGGAAGTCACATTTCCAATGGGTCTCTGTAGGTTTTCTGATGGTTTTTTTTTTTTTCCCTTCCCTTTCAGATGCCCATTCTTTTCTCTGCCACCCTAATGTAGTTGCAGAAGCTTATCTGACCAAATAGCAGTGAAATTATTCATATACTTTTTTCTTTTTCAAATAATGCTTCACTATCATTAAAGCTGTAGAAGTATGAAAAGGAAAAATAGTTATGTCTGGTTTCTACTAAGCTCTTTCTAGCAAAACCTTGATCTTAGTAAAGACAGAATAAAAAGAATTAAAAAAAAAAAAAGAGGAAAGCACATAATTTGCATCAGCTGTCTTTCAAATGTTTTACCATCACATCTCTTCCACAGTGAAATGTATGAGAATAGCAGTATGAGGCAGAAGCTCTGAAAAAGTGACAAGTAACTCTAATGAGAGATGCTCTGTTTTTAGCATGTTACTATTTCTAAAGCAGCCTTGACTTCTGTGGAGTTCCTTCTGACTTGTAACTTTCCGAGGTAAATATCTGCCAAGTGTAATAAAAAACAAAAAGAGGAGAAAGTAGATGCAGTAAGGGCAGAAATCGGGAGTACACTGTCAGTGAGGTTAGAATGCTGCTCTAAACAATTGATTGCTGGTTGCCCAACGTGCCCCATTTCCAAAATGATGCTTTCCAAATGTAATAAAAGTCTGCTGTAAGTAAAGAGTTTGTAACTAAGAGGATGATGCTGTTCCCTTCCTATGTGCAGTTTCAAGACGATGCATTTCACAGTTTTGACTGTTAATGGCTATTGTTTTACATGTTGTAAGCAAGTATTTAGATATTGTAAGGGATTTTTTAAAATAACATTGTGTTCATGAACACGAATATATTTGGACATCGTTCAAGCCTGATACTGACAATTCCAGTAAGGACAAGAACCTTCATGGATGTTCCCTGCTTCAAAGAGGCACTCAGAGCCTGACAGTACTGAGCTTTGTTATAAGCAAAGCTCCCTTGGAGAGGGTTAAATTCAGTTTTGATCTTTTTCTGATTTTCTTGAGGTCAGCCTCTTCAGTTTTCTGGCAGATTTCTTCTTAAATACAATTAAGGAACTTTTTGATTATTGAAGAGCATATTGTCAAAGATGCTTATGCTATTTTGCAATGCTACCCCCCAGAGATTTCTTCCTTGTAGAGGCTGCTCACAAAGACTAATGATTTCTTGTACAGAGCCCTTTCATTTGTAACGCTTCTCTTCCACAGGGTGGTGTTTTGTTTTGTTATTTTTTTTTAAGATGCCAAAACAGCATCTTTCAAACCTTTGGGGGTTCTTAGCAGCAGGAACAGAGAACTTAGAGGTAGCTATCAGATTTTGCTTTCCCCTTCCAGCTACCTGAGGGATTTCACAGTCCAGTCAATGAACACTGTTTGATCACTTCATGTGCTACTTGTATTTGGTGTAAGGATTTTCACATGCATTAAGTGATCAAAAGAAGAGAGATCCTCTGTTGCAGCATTGATAATAGGCCACTCTGCACTGCGTAGCACAGCACACCAGTAAATTGTCAAATTGTTTTTGATTCTGAAAGAACCTCAAGATGAAGAAAGGTAAGATAAAGGAAACTACTACCATGGAGGAAAACAGACATGGCAGTAAAGCTTGCCATAAAATGGCTCTGCACTTGAGGATAAAAGGAAGAAAGCTGGCAACAGAAATGATAGGACTGCTCAAAAATTGGGAGAGCATCCAGGATTTGGCTTTCTTCCAGGGAGCCCAGGTCCAACCTATGGCTTGTTGTAGCTCTGCTGGCTGGGAACAGCATAGGTTACATTTCCTTGTGGGAGGGCTTTTCACTTCAGTTCTACACTTGTCTCATAGACCAGTAGTCAATTTGTGTGCGTGTGTGTTTTCTTTTGTTTGTTTTACTTCTGCTGATCTACTTTTCAGTTATAAATTGCTTCAGATAGACAATTTTCTGAAGTGAGAATATCACACTTTTTTCATTTTACAGATAGGAGGCAAAAATTATTCATCTAAGTCCATCATTCAGATGCCCAGCTTTTAAATCTCTTTGTGGACTGGATTTTTTTTTCCTTTTCTTTTCAGTTTTCTTTCGTGTAAACCTATGTTACTAATGAGCCAAGATGAATTAGGAACAAGTTATTTCCACCTGGTGATCCCAAAGCAACAGAACAATAGTTAGGAAACAATTCTGGAAATACATTTGCATGCAGGCAATCAGAACAATAAAAGAATATAAAGTGTGCATTTTAAAAGTCTTTAAAAAGTGCTTTTTCCCAGTGTTTGTGGCAGGCATCTGGAAATATTCAAGACCCCTTTTAATATTAAAGGGGACCTTATCAAAAGTGTGAATGGCAGGTAGGTGTTCATTTTTCATTAAAACTCAATAGGAGTTGGGTGTCTAATGCCATTTTTGGCTTTTAATAATTCCCTACAGGCTTTTAATATGAAAAGTCCTTTGACCCAGATTCTCAAAAAATAATTACTGGTGTTTTCATGAGCGTGTGTGTTGATCATATGGCTATTAATCATTTAGCATGAAAGCCTGCTTGAGGATTTGCTGATTCTTCACTTTTGGTCCCAGTTATACTTCCTACTCACTCTGACTTTGGATTTGTTTCAGACACACAAATTATCAGAAGAGTTCTGTGAAACCTTTCTAAACACACCAATCAATACCCTTAAGCCAGGACAACTTCCAGTTTGGATTAGATTGTACTCACACCAAGGTGCTACTCCTTTGTTTTACACATTTGGATGACTGTATCGAGTTCCAGGAACAGTGTTTTAATAATCTCTGTATAAAACCACTCTGAAAAACTGGAAAGAAAACCTAATTTTCAAATCTCGCCTTGGCGATTCGGGAACTTGTGCTGATGTTTGTGTGGGGATGAACAGTGTTTGCCACTTGTGAGTAGCTGGATCTTCCAATGAGTGTGGAATTCCTCAGGCTGGACAATTTAAGGTACTCGAGATGTCTGCCCATATGGAAAACAAGTGTGCAGAGCAAAGCCAAGCCCTGTGAGCTACCTTGGCCAGTAGTTAAGACTTTGTTTCCTTCAAATTCTGCTCTGTTTGGTGAACAGCATCTCTTCAAACCATCCGTAGCATCTCACCATGACTGAAACCCCTGGGTGAGACACTGGCAAGGTCAAGGTATTTCTGGGAAAATTCCTATTTTGAAAGAAATACCACATTAAGGACTGGCTACTTAAACTGTTCTTTACTGCATGGTTTCTCAGAAAAACTTAATTTTGTATACTGCAGTAATGATGCTGAGTGGATAATAAGATGCAATATGCTGCTGTTGTGGGCTCTACACCATATGCTTTCGTAACTACTGCATTTTGGGGGCTGGTTGTTCAGGTAATTTTACTGTCTCAGGTACTCATCATCAGGGTAAACTGAAATAATACACCTATAATACATAGCAATGAGAACAAAAATCTTTAAAACAAAACATTTTTAGAAGACTGTAGACTGAGAGTTGAGGTGTCAGAACTGTAGATTTATAAATATTTGTATATTTTCTGCTTGCTGAGCTTTATGTATAAATTCAATCGCTATAACACTTTAAAGGAGACTGTGAGGACAATTATTTTAAAGCAGAAAAGGGATAAAAGTCATTATTTCATAGTAGTAAAGGGTAGTTGCTTCCTGCCCTGAAATGTTGGGTCAGTGAATGATTGCTCTCTTGGCGTCTTCTTTCCAGGAATCTTGTTCTATGGGTCGCATAGATTTGGCATTTTGGGACATTAAAAATTGTTATGCCACATGTTGCTTCTTCCACTTAGTGAGCCACTCAGGTGGCTCTCTTTCTAGGTGCACCTCAGTTGTAAATTAGTGGGATGCTGAGCCCATGCTTCATTTCTCTCTTTTAAGAGTCACTGATTTAAGGCTAGAAGTTGCTTAATTTTTATTGACCAATGCTAAGAGTGCAGTAGCTCTGGTAGCATCTGTATATATTTGCATACATAATGTTGTTACAGTGACAGTGCTATTTCTTATATGTCAACCAGGTACATATGGTGAACAATGAATTTTTAGTATTTCTGTATCGATTTAGAAAACCTAGATAACTTAATGGCATGAAATTGGGGTCATGTAGACGTTTATTAAAGGGCCTTACAGAAATTCAGAGTAAAACAGGTGAGTGAAATACGATGCAAATTTTCCCTCCTTGTCTCTTTTACAAAATTCATGAGACAACTAATTGAGGATCCCAAAACTAGGGGAGGAAAAAAAAAAAAGAGGTTTGTTTCTGTATATTTATGATTATCAATCTGTTTTTCAAGTGCTTTGTACTGTCTCTGGAAGGATCTTGGTGCAGATGGAAAAGGCGTGTTTGTGCTCAGGTGAACATGCACGGGTGCATACTGGTAACATTTCTGGCTCTGCAGACATTTTTCCTCTGTGAATAATCAGAATAGTGGCATAGCACAGCGTTAGGCAGCATTTTGTTGCCAGGATTGCATTTCCAGCTGGCGTGTGTGAACGGGTAGTGTAGATCTGGCCACTCTTCTCACAGGAATTCAAGGGCCATGTCTGGATTCCAACCACTGCTCAAGCCCAGTGATGAATTAGCATGATTTCCGGTTCTTTTTCTTGGTCTTCCAACAGTATCTTGCAAGGCTTTGGGTTTTAAGCCTTTCTGTATGTTTATCAGAACTAGTATCTTGGATTGAAATGAAAAGTTTTTGGTTTGGTTTGGTTTTGTTTTTCTCATAACCTAAGTCTACAAAGATGTGAACTTAAGAAATAAACAAATATTGGGAAAATCAATGGTGAGAACTTGCAAGAAAGAACACTGGGAATAGCTTAGTGCCTCCACCAGGAAATCAGAAAAAGGGAAAGTTTGGTTCATTTGCTTTGTTTTCTTTACTTTTCCACACTAGCTATGCATTACCAACTTTTGGGATAAAAAAGAGAAACCAAAGAGTTTCCCGCCTGTCAGATCCAAAAGACTGAGTACCAGGTGGATGCATCCTATCATACTGCATTTCTGCAGTATGTCAAGCACTGATATGCTGAAAGCCTTTCTGAAATACCTTTCTGAATTTATGAAAGGGCACAAAACCTGACTGTAAGTACTCAAGGTGAGGTATGACAGGAGAGTGCTGTGTATGACAGGAGACATCTGTGATATCTTGATTTGCAGTTGACTAAAAAGGGGAAAAAAATGGTTAATGTTGGTAAAAATAGGTTGGATATTTTGTCACTTCTCATAGAGAAGAGCAATAACAACAACAAAGAAAATAGCCTTAGGTTAATGACGTAAAATCCAAGAGAATGCATTTTAAACTCAGTATTCAGAAAACTCTTATATTCAGTATAAGAGATGTATTCATTCAAAGAAGCCTTCCCAGATGGTTTACGTTTTCTGTGTCTTTTCCAGGAAGCATTTCTTCTGGAAGATACTAGATGGTAATAAGAAGTAATGATGGATTATTGGACTAAAATATATATAGTTACTCCATTAGTCTTGGAGTTCAAGTGTATCTTCTGTCTGTTGTGTATCCCTCTCCTCAGCTTCTGAAGCAAGCAGTACTCTTTTAAAATATTCTTTTCCTTAGAGGTTTGAGAAACCCAGAGATTATTTTAATTATTTTGTGTAGATTTCTATCATATGGAATATTAACCTCTGATTACATTTGAGTGAAAACGATCTCACTCTTCTTAATAAAACCCAAGAAACTTACAGTTCAATAAAATCAAAGTAAACCTTCAGTTAGTTCTAAGACTTTGTTACTGCATTCACCAGAAAGTGGTGCCTCAGGGGCTGATGATATAAAATGCAAGCTGGTACGCTTGAATTTTTTCTTCTCTATTTGTCCACCTCTGGGAGTGCCAGTGTTATTGCTTTTCCTTGGAAGTGGTTAAAGGTTGTAAGTATTAGGAGCTTAGGTTGTCTGCAGTCTGTTCTAAAACTACTGTTGTGCTAAATTTGCATGCACTCATGTTTGACTAATTCCAGAGTGTTGCTACAGAGAGCAGCCAAGCGTTGCTGATGTTATAGGAAATATCAATTTTTTTTTAATATATATATATA
>WEKY01027271.1:119071-140817 GCA_013390045.1 Picathartes gymnocephalus
TATATATATATATATATAAAATACTAGCATTGGCTTTAGTGCTTTTTGGCAGATTGGTAGCACTGAACTAGAGTCCAACAGGGAACAAATTGCAATGTCAGCTGCTGGCTTGATTTGCGTTCCACCTTTCTTGCTTGGTTCTTGAATTTATCAGCATTCCTGGTGCCTCATCAGAAGTCTGTTAAGTATTTAGAGTACACAATTCGTAAAACAGGCTTGAAAATACTCCACTGGAGTTGCTAGATTACAGCAGTTGCTGCCAGAGCTTTTGAAGACAAAACATTTTGAGGTGGTCGGCATGTCCACGTGCACACATACACATCCTATACTATCTGAGCAATCAGAGATCTCAGCATTTCAGAGCACATTAGGAGCATAGAATTGGAGCTATCTCACGGTTTTATCTAACTGCTTTGAAGTCATTAACACATTTATCCTTAGCCTGTGAGCTTGGACAGCAGAATTTAAGCTATACGCAAAGCCTACATTGCATGTTTTAGTGATGTACAGGGCAACAACAAATTAACTTATCTGCCTGGGTAGGTACCATAGAAATAAAAGCTACCTCAGAAACAGTACAGCTACGTGGCCAAAGAACCTCCAAACCACAAGTTTCGTGTTTCTGGAGAGATGCTGGTTGGGGCTCAGAGTGTCACAGGGTGTCTGAAGATGAATCCAAGGTCCCTGTGCTGCATTGTCCCAGGAAGGAGTGGTGGTGATGTGGTGGATTTAGCATTATTCATACTACCTTCAGCTCTGAGCTCCAAAATAACTTCCATAGACACGATGTCTAAGCCACTTCTTGAAATGAATCCGTCTCTCTTTTGACCTTTCTTGGAGACTCCCACCTCCTGCACAACTCCCCTCTGTTACTGTGGCCTTAGCAGATTGGAATAGTTAAAGGCACAGTAGGAAAAGGAATTGGTTTCATTATGGTGTTCTCTCACAACTGGCTGAGACTCAAAAAGAAAACGCAGGCTGAGAACCATAAAACAGTGCAGTGGACTTCTATGGGCTCTGTGTACAGAGCTGATTTTTCACCAGGGGAACTCTGAAATTACCATCTTTGCTTGTGGGAATCTTTGCTTGTGGGAATGTGAGCCTGTACTATTTTGGGTCGTTGGCAGGGATAGCACCACTGAACAGTAGTGCTGACTTATTGCAGTATTTAGTGATGCACAGACATTTCTATAGTGCCCATCAGCAGGGTGCTGAAGAGGGAACCTCTCACTCAGCATTTGTCTGAGGCTGCTTCTGACAGGAAGGATGACTTCTAAGATGATTTTGAATGAACAAGTGATAAAGGAAAATTTCTACCTTTTTACTATGTAACTGGGGCTGGCAAAGTGAAAATAGTAATTTAGTAGGCTTCAGTTTTATCAGTATCTTTCCTTTCTGCACTACAATATTGCTCCAAAAAAAATAGAGGAAATATAAAAACCAGTTATTTCTAAAAGGTTACAGGCCCACTAGACTAAGCATAACAAGGCTGAGGGCTGAGATCAAGTTATCTCCGCAGGTTACTGTATGTGAGCTGATCCACAATAATTCTGTGTGCACATGATCTTAACCAAAGACAGATGGAAAATAACATGACAAAGACAAATGAAAAATAATGTTATCTTACAGTGGGAGAGGAGTGCAGTGAGTCAAATTCCTGCATGATAATGCAAGGGCATAGAAAACCCCCTATTTACACAGAAAGGTGCTTATTGCACCATCATGTTTTGTTTTGTGGTTCTAAAGGGCTGTGTACGTTGGGGTTGTAATTCATATGATGTTTGGTGTGATGTCCAGAAGCCAAACTTAAATATGGATATAATAATGTGGAAGTCTTCAATTTGAAACAGATTTGCTTCCTTGTTTTCTGGGGGAGTTACAGAGATGCCCACAGGTGCTGGAAAAGTGTGGAAAAAAGGAAATGTATCCTTTAAAAATTAGTTTTTTGTGGTTTCAGGTAGACAAATATATTACAAATAAAGACAAAAGACTCATTATAATGTGTTACCAGCCTTTAGGGTGACATTTGCTCTTGTGTCTGCCTGCTGGTGTCTGTACACAGTATTTCTGTACAAACATAGGAAGTCAGGGAAACTTGGGTTTTTCACTAGAAAGTGTATATTGGTAAAAGAAGGCTGAAAATCTGCTTTCAAGTCTGCAAAGCATTCATTTCACTTGCCAATACCTGGCCATTTGCAAATGGTAACTTGGCTGCAGCTCCATGTGTTTTAACTTTGGAAAATCTGCTGATATATGTGCCTTGTATATCACTTGTTTTAACCGGCACCAGTTCTATTCACTTTAAAGCTGTTTTGTTTCCTTTGTCATTTTTTAAAAATCTAAAATTACGTATATATGTATGCATATATACAGCAAATAAGAAAGGTGGTGTATAAAGTGTAGGTTATTAATAGTATAATTATGAATCACTGTAAAATTAGTCAGCTTCATTTAATCCTCAGAGCCTTTGATTTCTTTAAAGTGCTATGAAAAGTTGCATACACCATTGTCATTATGTGCTGGTTTTCTGCATTTCAAAAATTAGTAAAAGAGGAGATTGCTTTAAAGCCAGGACAATGTTATATTTCTTTGTATATATTTCTGTGTAAGGAGAGTAAGCATATGAATCAAACAGGTGAAACAAATAAGCTACTGCATCCATGGGAAAAAAATGGGTGAAATTTACTCTGAGTCTAGTTGAAACAGCTGAAATTAAGAAGAGCTACAGTTGTCCTTTCCAAGATAACTGGGAAATTGCTATGCAACTCACACCAGAGGCAAAAAATGAGCATGAATTGGATAAGGTGAATCCTTTATTGTCACTCTACAGACAAGGAAAAGTAGGAGCAGTCAATGGAAAAATGTTAAAACAATCCACGAGGGAAAAGAGAGGACTGTTTAGAACAGTGTTCAGTAAACTAAGGAAACAAAAAATATTTTTTCAGAGTCATTCTGCACATCTCATCAGGGAATGGTCCTTTTGTTGTTTCAAAAAAGGTCATAGCTGAGGAGGTGATAGCGTCGTGCCAAAATGCTGGGGAACTGCAAAGGTGTTCAGCAGCTGCTCAGCTGTCTAACTGCAGTGGAAAACGAAGCCAGATGTCTAAAAAGAGAATAAGATAAAGTGGAGGAACTCCAGAGTTCTTTGCTTGTGGGACTGCCAGAGACAAGGAGCTGCAGAATACGCTTCCTGCAGGAAGCATTGCTAGGGGCAGTAAGACAAAGAGGAAGCAGACACAAGAGCTCTGCTGGAGAGGTGAAACTGGTTCTGGAAGATTTGATATGAGTGACCAAAGGTGTACAAAGTGAAATATTTCATTGTGTTTCATTGGGTAGTGTAAAATCTTCATGAAGTTTTTTAACTTTAAAGGAGGATGTACCTGTACCAAGAACATGAAATTTCACGTAGAATTAACAATTATTATGAATAAGTCCCTAATCTCATACTGTGCAGTGCTTTTCTTTTTTTTTCTCCTCAATGCAATAAATACCTTAAATGAAAAGTAGAACTGATTTTATAGGAGAAAAAAAAATTACAAAACCCTTAAGTTAATTTTAATAGACATTAAAAGACTTTATTAAAATGCAGGTGTCCCATTAGAGTGAACATTTTAATAATTAAAAGTAAATAAAAATGAAAACCTGCCACTATGACAATCATTTGGGAAATTTGCTGCCTTGGTCCCAGGTATGGGTGAGCATGGGAAGTCCCCTTAGCCCTAAGAGCACTCAGACACAGGAGTTTATAGGCAAACCCCAGCACAAGAATGAGTCTCAGCCCATAGAACAATACCACCATCCCTGTGTCAGCAAATGCCTTTCCCTGCTCTCTGACTCTGAACAGGCAAGTCCTCGTTAATCAGCCACCGTGATCTTGGCTTAATGATTTAGAATCACTACAATGTGATGCCAAAAATCTCCCTAAGAGAAAAAAAACTCTCCTTCTTTTGTTATCATTTGTGAAGACTCTAAGTATGAATGAGGTTTGAAAAAAGGAGAGGCAAGGCTGCCACTTGGCTTTTACAGCCAAGAAAATTCTTGTATTTCTTCCAAGTGACACTGCAAGGCCTTCTGTTTTGAAAGTCTAAAAGGAAAATTTTTGTTTAATCCTCATGGAGGTGAGGGAGAGGACAAAGACAGAAACCTTGAGCTTTCCTTCATCTTCCCCCCTCCTCATCTTGATCTGAACCTCTTAGAAAAGGAGAGAGCTCAATTTGGTGAAGTAACCCATTTGGAATATCAATTATCCATCAAAAACATGTCCCAGACTTCCTAAGCTGTCAGAAGGTCTGTCACTGCCACACACAAGCCTTCAGAAGTTACATCTGAGGAGGGAAGATGTTGTTGGAAATCTTCCCCTGTATGACACACTGTTTCAACTTCTTCTAAAACAGCTCTTAATTAGTTCTTCTTTCTCTTCCTCTTTTTGTTTTTTTTTTCCCCTTTGTTTTTTCTTTTTTTTTTTTTTTTCCAATTATGCAGCACCAGGGAAAGATTGGAGTTAAATTTAACGTTGGGACGGATGACATCGCCATCGAGGAGATGAACGCCATCATTAACGATGGGAAGTACCACGTGGTTCGCTTCACCAGGAGCGGTGGCAATGCCACCCTGCAGGTGGACAACTGGCCTGTCATCGAGCGTTACCCAGCAGGTAAGGCCTGGCACAAACTCCTGGCACTGAGAGGGTGGGGGGTGCCTGCAGTTGGCCTCGTTTTGCTCCCCTTCTGAACGCAGTATCAGCTCCTTTGCAGTGTTTTTTCAGTAGTTACTGAGGTAGTTGAAAAGAGTCCTGAGCAATGTACAGTTTATGATGATGGCATTTGCTAAGTGAGTTTAAAAGCCCTAATTCAAGTTATTACTGGAAGTGGAAAAATGCAGTTATCGAGGCATGAAGTAGTAGTTTTGTTTCTTGCTTTCATTTGTTTTTATTGTATTTTTGGTTTAGCGGGGGGGGAAAAAAAAAAAAGGCTTTGACAAAAGATACACAGTCTAAAGTGACTCACAAATCTATCCCCAAGTGATGGGGTGAAACATTTACTGAGGAAAAGGTTGTCTGTGTTCTTTTGATTACGAGATTACAGCCATCTAAAGCTTATGAATTTAGCAGAAGTCTTCAGCAGACACAAACCAAACGGTGTTGCAGTTATCAATTTTACAATCAACCACCCAAACTGAGGTGCCTTAATGTAAAATGCAAACTACAGGATATTATTTATGCAGATGATGCTGGTTACTTGAAGAGGACCACTAGTATGACGGCAGAGCTGCCTTGAGCAGGCCTGTGTTTAATTTTATGCAAATGCCATGCACTGGGGATTACTATGCTACTAATTTTATTCATTTTTAAAGGCAACAGGTTTTTCAGATACGCAATCCCTTTCTTATTTAGTAGGACTCCTGAGCCATTAATGCTAACTTATGCATCTGCATGTTATGTCTTAACAGTTGTTCTGTGTGTTTATACTAAGCAAAAGGCAGCAAATCTAGAGGTGTAGATGAAGGCAAATACGCAAACCAGAATGCCTATTGCATAAAAGACTGTTCTGATTTATCGGTTTAAAAGCAGAAAATTCTTCATTTTTGGGGGTGGAGTGCAGCAGGAGGGTGTGTTTCACTAGTAAGGAATGCATAAGTCATTCCCTGGACTAATTTTTAGTACTTAGGATGG
The DNA here is from genome assembly GCA_013390045.1 of Picathartes gymnocephalus. NCBI lineage: Eukaryota > Metazoa > Chordata > Aves > Passeriformes > Picathartidae > Picathartes > Picathartes gymnocephalus. Next base: position 124,743 of record WEKY01027271.1, read on the forward strand.
GGATTTTTGCTATTGTTGTTGCCATTTCAGTTGTAGTCCAGCTATTTGCTTGACTTTTTAAAAAATTAAAATATTTTTTAAAAAAATCCACACGTGAAATATAACCCTTCAGATAAGTTCTTGGAAATAATTCAGAATATATGAAACAATGAAAGTATGCATTGGGAAAGAAACTATGTGTAGCAGAAGTTGTTAAAAAACCCACCTTTGTGATAATGTGCTATGAATGAATGACAGCTCTGGCAATTAGAGCCATTAACTGTTTCTAAGTCAGACACATCTAAGAGAGGTGACAAACTCTTGAGGGAAAGGGGAATACTGAATGAAATATGCTCAGTGATCTGTCAGATATTCCTGTTTCCCTAGTGGCCCCCTGGCTTTCTAATTTTGCAGTATTTGGTAAATGGTTGCTGAAAAAAGAAGGTGGAAGCTGGGGAGGAATTGTCTTAGTTTATGTTCAGGACCTATTCAGCACAAAGGGAAAAATAAGCTTGAGGTGGGTTTTTTTTGTTTATTTTGGTTTTTACCTAAATGATGAGCATGAATTCACCCCTCCAAGCTTGGGAGTGGTGCATCCCAACGAAGAGGAAGTCAGGCAAACATGCCAGGAGGTCTGTGTGGATGGACAAGGAGATCCTGGACAGGCTCAAACAGAAAAAGAAGCATTGAGTTCTGAAGCTAGGGGCACACAGAACTTGTTTATACTGAACAAAGATCAGTTTAGAAAAGAGAGTGATTTCCTTGGGATGGGATCAGTGGAGTGGAAGAAGGTTGGATGTTTTCTTTGAAAAAGGAAAACAAAAAATTAGGTTTTCTTGAGCTTCCACAAGCAATCTATGTTCAAGCTGCATTTCAAGGCATTCTCAGTTGCTTCATTAGCTGAGGTACAGAATCCCTTGGCTTGTTTTATTTCTGGGTCTTCTAAGACTGCTGTTGGCCTGTAATTTTCTTTGACTTTCCCATGGTAATATTTTATGGCTCCTGTATGCTGTAGCACTGCTTTTGGCTGCTGTCCTGCTTTTCACTTTCCATCTCTTGTCCCTTCCCAGAATGAGACCATCTAGCCACACCTTTCTCTCATGCTGCTCCATCAGGTTTGCCAGTCTTGTTGGTTTGGGGTTTTTTAATTAATAATAAAACAAAGATTAGGCAGCTTAATTAGTAAATTTGCTATACTTACATATGCTGGATTTTTTTTTTTTTTTCAAAAAGTAAATAATCAGTTGGTTGTCTAAAGCATCCCAACAGATCAGGTGTTTCTTTATGAGGAAAACTTTTTCTCAGAATTACACCTGAGGTTGGGATGCCTGATTACAAGACATTGCTTGTTTGTATTTGGTGCCTTAAAATGCTGGTTAAAGATTTTCTGAGAGAACTTTCTGGTCAGAGACTCAGGATTTTCCAGTTTCATTGCCTGTGTATCCTTCACCCAGACCCATGTAACTGCTGTGGATAAGGATACCCAAGGCCCAGTAACAGCTGGTACCTTGCAAAAACAATCACATGGCAATGCTTCACAGAGCTTCCGTGGTGGCTTTTTGTGATTTACCCAAGAGCTGCATAAAATGCAGAAGAGTGACCCTGGAAGATAATAGAATGTAGTGTGTCTCTCCTGTGGCATCATTCTTGATCCCACTAGATCTGAGTTTGCTCTGGGCCAATGCACCTTCAATTTATATCTGAGTGGGTGTGAAAGGAGAGAGCTGTAAAAGGAAAAGAGGCAGGGGTCAGTGGTAGAAGATGATTATCCTAGTTAAGGTTGTTTTTTGAAATATAGTTGTGAAAAATTTGTTGTAGTCCTAGACAAATGTGAAGATTTCAGTATCTTGAAATGGCTGGATGATTTTCAGAAACAGAGGTTTAGATTTACATATGTATGTTCTTCCAGACTACCATCAAAGTAATTTTTTACTCTGAAGTTTCTTTCTTGTCACATCTCTGAATGAAATGCTAGAGCTATGAGGATGTACACTTCAATTTCTGCCTTTTATTAAATGTTGATCCTGTTTTCCCCATTTCTCTTGTTTGTGGCTGGTGTGTAGCCCTGTGATTGTGAGTGGCACACTGTAGTTTTTTGATAGTTGATTAAGATGCCCGTATCTTCACTCGATTTATTTATTCCATCTGTCTGAACTAAACTCAGTGCTATGTCTCTTTGCTGAATTATCACCATCCCTCTGCACCTTCCCAAAGAACTTTAGCATTTCATCTTGACCTCTTTTTCAGATAGTGAATTCACATTAACTTATCTGGATGCAGCCTAATTTATGATTATATTAAACAGGAATGAGAGAACTGCCAACTGTGCAGTCAGAGCTCCTAATCAATAGACTACCCCCATTTCCATGCAGATCCTTTCTACTCCTCGTGGCTTATCTTGTCTGCTTCACTGTCTAGTTTTAATTGCCCTTCCCAACAATCTGGCTGCTCCTGTGGTGATGGGATTGCTCCACAATAGCAACTCCAGCTGCTTCCATGAAGAGGCTGCTCTTGTAAATTCAGTTAGATAATAATTCTGCACTGAAGTGTACATTTCCTAAGGATGCCTAAAACAAAGAACTTGTTAATTTGTGTCAAACTGAACTAAGAATTATGGTCAAAATTAAACAAAAAAAATAAAAGAAAAAGAAAGAAATTTGTTTTAGTTATATAAAAAATGCTAAAATGTTAATTTCAGTATTTTCTAAATAAAATATTCTGACTTTTCATGGCACGATTGGCCAATGTTTATAAGGGACTTAGATAATCTGAGAACAAAATATTTTATTTAATTTGAAACAACATTTTCTTCCTTACCTGTAGGACAATCTGTTTCAAATAAGATCAAATAGGAAGAAAAAAAAAAACCAAATCTTTATCATAATAATGCTCATAAAAATATCAATTTAACATGAAAAACAGTTTTCTTAATTATGTGATTTTTGTTCCTTGGTAATGAAGTGTGTACATTTTACTAGTCAGAAAAGTATATCAAAGCAAGGTAGAGGACATTTTAAAGCCACAATAACCACCAGTTATTGTGAAAGAATTTCAGAATCACTTTTCTGACATTAACTCTATGCTTTCGGTCGCGAAAGGCAGTTTGGCCAATGCTGATTCTTTTGAAACACACAGTACAACTAATCATTTTACCAGTCAGGATTTTCTCTTCATGACTTCCATCGTAAATCAGGCTGATGCAGAATTTTCTGTATAGAAAATTACCTATTAGATATTGGGCAACAGGTCTGAGTTTCGAAGCTGTTCAGTCTGCTGAGAATGCTCAGCATTCCTGGGACTCTGCAGCAGTTTGAAAGACACAGTCTGATGTAGACAAATACCTAAAATCATGTCCTCCCATTCATCCCTGGATCTCTGCTCAGACTTAGAAAAAAGTAACTTTGTTGCAGCTGTCCTCACGTACCCCATGGGTCAGGACATGTCAGGGCTGTGTCTGGCACACCAAGATCTGACAGCATGGGCACGTCACTCACACTGCTTGCACAAAAGAGCTTGTCCAGAGCACTGACAGACTACTGGAACAGATGCATCTCTGTGATTGGGGAGTACAAATCACGACGGAGCACAGACACCAAAGGAGAACCTGTGTGAGAGTCCATGGATGCTGGCAGAAGAGCAAACTGACATTATGCTTAGTGCCAAGGACCTCTGCAATATGGCAATCACCAGCTCTTAGGGCTTTGGTATAATATAGAATAATTCTGTACTGGTTTGTTTTGGGTTTTTTGGGGGTTTTTTTTGCTTGTTTTTTGTTAGTTGGTTTGGGGGGGCTTTTGGTGGTTTGGTTTTGATTAACGAGCTGAGATCACCCATGTTGTCTTTAGGGACTTTCTCTGGATCTGTGGGATAAAGGCTGTTCCTGCAGAACATCCAAGGGCTAGGAGAAGGGAACATGTCATTTAAATGCTTCTCTTGGTCCCTGCATTCTAAAAAATAGAAAAAGTGTCTGTCATCTTTTCATGGGATACACCTGACTTTAAGATAAATGCTAGCAGTCAGCTATTATCATGTATCCTATTTAGAGTAAATAGCATCCATTTGTCTTGTTTTTTTGGTGTTCAGATTGACTATAAAATTAACAGGAGACATTTGTGTCAGTACATTTGTTTCTCCAGGAGTGGATTAGCATTTCCCAAGCAATCCGTGCACTTGCCTAACTTGCTTACTATTGGCTTAGAAACAGCTTCCAAAATCAAGCCCCTACAGCCACTTCTGAAGAGAATCAAAGAAGTTTTTTCAGGTGTAAGTGTGGTGGTAGGGAGACATCTCAAGCACTTTAAAAAATGTGTCCTTGAATACTCTAATAAAGGGGTCAGTCAGAGTGTTATCACCACATCCATGCAAAATGATAATGGTCAAGGCGATGCAGGAACTTAACAAGTAAATGATCACTCAGTGTTTGCCTTGCCTTGTGCCACAGAGCAGATTTTCAAAGCTCCCTGGCCACTGTTGTTTGGGCACAGGACTTTCAGGGTGTTTCACAGGAAAACCACAGAAGCTTCTGACTGCTATTTATTTGTCCAGCAACACATTGCCTGTACCTTTTTTTCTCACTGGGTTCCTCCTTTGGGTAAAAGAATCCATCTTGAGTCTCTCTCATGTGTGTTCCTTTGCTACGGCCGGAGTTTTGACTCCTGCAATCAGACCTGTCATCCCTCAATCCCGATGGTAAGGCATAGAGGATATGGGGAGCACCATCATCTGGAGGAATCTCTCATTGCTTGGTCCCAAAAACCAAATAAAAAGTGTCTTTGTGCCCAAGAAGGAAATCCAATGGAAAAGACTTAAGTTCTGTTCACAGCAATTAAGCTTCTGTGAAACACTGGCTGCCCCATGCCTCCAGGTTCAGCTGTCATTTTCCTGCTGTGGGAAACCAGCAGTGCCAATGAAATAAGGACATCTCATAAGACGTTACTTCCCTTGGAGGTAACAGTGTTTGGAAAAATTGTGAGGATTTCTCAGGAGCTCTCCATCTGGGAATGTGTAGAAGATGAATGTGCGAGTAAACACTTTATGTATAAATTTATGCCATGTGTATAAAATCAGGCTTTAGAAGTGGAAGGTGTGGGTCTAAAATATTTAGTCTATGGAATTAGTAAGAAGAGCATGGGAAAAATACCAGCCAAGTCAGTAGTAGTTATTTTGTGACCAAGTAAAGTCTCATCCTCCCTGACTTGGAACACAAAACTCATCAGTGTTATTCATGGCCTTTCATGTGCCCATGGAGCCCCATCTCCCTCGGGTTCTGTTTGTGCTGAGGTCTCCAGCTGGGAAGGTCTGCTGGTACCTGTTATAGTTAAACCTACTCCTGTTTTGTGGGAAAAAATGGGGTATAAATATCAGTGAGTTAACATACTTGGGGTTTTTGATTTGCAAAAAGTCTTTGATAAAATTACATGTGAAAATATTCAGGCGGAATTTACCCAGCCCTGGTGGCAAAGGTCAAGTTCTTTGATGGATCAGACTGTACCTTAGGGAGAACAGGGTCACAGATTCCCACCTATTGAAAATCAAAGAAATAAATCAGTTGATTTTCAATGGAAGTATGATCATTTAAACCTTGTTATATATTGAATAGCATTGATTTTTTTTTTTAATATAAAAGTTAGAAATCATACATACAGGCTGTAATAGAGACAATCTCAAGATTACTACAGAAGAAAAATATTAGTGAATGAAGAGTTTAAAAAATATTTATCTGCTTCCTTTGACAGGCAATGAAAAAAACAAAATGGAAAAATGAAAAATATAAAAATCTAAAAAGGTATTTTAAAATACAACCATTTAATAATCCCAGATTTTTGCATTTCTGAAATTCAGATATTATTAGTTTTTTGGAATTTATTTGCATTTTTTTGTAAAATGAGAAATTTTGCAAAATCTTCATTGGCCCAAACAACGTTTTAATCAAACAAAGAATTTTTCATTCTTATTCCAGAGTTAAAAAACCAACTGACTCTGTTGGATATCCATCATAGCAGTAAAAGCAAAGTTGATCTATGAAAGATAATGCACAGGGGTGAGATAATCTGACTTTTCATAGAAAATATTTTTAATTGATTTCACTGGCTAAAGACAAAGGTTTAATGCTGTACACAGCTCATGGATTAATTTCATTATCAGTCAAAAAACAAGTTCTGAAAATGTTTACAATGCTAAAGAAAATATTAATGGAACTATATTTAAATCAGTGGCCCACTTTCCCTGTAAAGGATTAGTGGTTTGGATTGCTTTTTTTCCCATTACCATTTCCTACCCCCTCCTCCGCCATGTATTTAAAAGTAAGGTTAGTGGTAGAAGAATTTAAAAAATTAGAAATGAAAATGTACTGGGTCAAGTCTGCTTCTTTGCATAAATAGTTTCTCTTAGAGGGTAAGTTAGGAGAAACCTCCTGCCCTTAAGAAATTTTCTTTTGCTTTTTGTCCAAGCACTTTCCAGTTCATCCCACTTTGTTCTTACATGTCTTTTTCAAATAGTTTTCTCATTTCTCTGCTTATCATAATAACCTTTCTTCCATGCTTGTTTTGTTTTTAATTTGGTTTTCAGCTGCACATGTATTTGAAAATGGATAGTAGTGAGAACACTAAGACAGCAAAAATCTATGAAGACATTAATGAAGGTATTAATTCTGCATTTTAAGGCCTTAATTTTCTTTTCCATACCTCAGAACTGGAAAGCCCAATGTCATTCTGCAGCTGACTGCCTGTTGGATGTCTTTCCTCATGATTTCTCTGTCAGAGTATCCCAGTTTAGGGCAAGTGGTGTGACTGGTCCTATTTATTGACCTGCACTTTGTAACATAAGCTTTCGTGCCACTGCTGTTATCTCAGGAGGGCTCCATTCCTCTTGGCTGTTATCTCTTCAGCATTACCACCGTGCCAACTCTCGTGTCATCTACAGATTTCATTGTGTGGTTGGCACTTTATACTGAGATCAGTGAAGAAAATACAAAAGATTGTGGAACTCAGCTTGGGTGCTTTCTTAGGAGTTCCACTGAGGTAGTGGGGGGAAAACCACTGTTTTTCCTTGCAGTCATATCTGCAGTGGCTTCTGTGGTAGCTGCCATGGCACAGTCTAGAACAGTTTGGGAATTCACCATTATCTTCTTCTTGTTCACTCCACGTAGAGCTCAGCATTGAGTTTATCACGTTTCCATGACTTAAGCACACGTAGATCTTCCACTCATTCAACTAGATGGCATCAGTTCCCCAAAATGCATGGAGAGCTTGGGTACGTCTGACCCACTACTGTTTCTTGAGGATTTTTATTTTTCAAGTATAGGCAATTTAGCAGGGAACATAAGGGCCAGAATATGGCACAGCTGGCACGTTGGCAGGTCTGAATGTGACAAGCAGTGACTGCTCATCATCTGTGTCAGTGATTCAGCCAGAAGCTAAAGAAGACCCTGAATGAAGTGGGAGTTGCAGAGAGGAGACAACTCCAGTGCTCGTTCCTGGAAGGAGATGCATCCTGGGAAGATGGGAGCCTTGAGTGTGATGCAAGAGGAGCAGCCCTTGAATTCAGAGCCTGTCAATAGCTACAGCAGCAGGGTTCCAGTCTCTGTCTTTATGAGATAGAGGAAGGAGGAGAGGAAAAACACTTGTTTGATGCTATTCTTTGGGATTTGTTTTGTTGGTGGTTTTTTTGTTTCTTTGTTTTTGGTTTTGGTGGGTTTTTTGGTTTATTTCTTTCTTTCTTTATTTAGCCTTTTGCCATAAAAGTTTTACACTCCTGTATTTTTTCCACAGTTAATCCATGATTTGCTACATGACATTATATCAAATGCTTTACTGAATCCAGCTAATTAGCTATACTTCATTTCCTTCATCTAGAAAATTAGTTAGCTTGTCAAATACAGCTGTTGAACTAGCCTAACATGATTTGGTAAAGTTTTGCCTTTTATCTCATTTTCCAATTGCTTTCATGTCTTTAATTATTTCTTTTAAAGTTTGTTCTAAAGCAGCATGTATGCCTAAAGTCAGACTAAATACTTCAACTGTGTAGTTTTTAAATTCTTCTCATGTAAAGCTATTACATTATCTGTTCTCTACTACAAGATATAACATTCCTCACTGGATAGCTGGATTTAAAAACTTCTAGCTTCTTATTTTTAAGTTCTGGGATAGAGATCATCTCTCTCACTTTCTGACCACACAAGTTCAGTCAGAATATGTACATTGCTTTCTTCTGAGCTGTGGAGATCTACATTAGACACATTCCTCTTTATCAATTCAATCGGCTCCCTTGGATCACCATCAAACTTACTATAAAGTGATTCTCCTCTACTCTACGATATCTTTCTTTATATAGCACTTAAGAATCTCTGGCTTTTAATTTTATTTTACTTCCCTTGGAAGGTTCCTTGGGATAAGTTCTGGCAACTTTACTTGTGCTTTTATTTATATTTCTAATTCTGAAACTAACTTCTTTCTTTACTCAGCAAGTCAGGGTTTTTAACCTCCTGTAACATAGCCTGTTCAGTCTAATAGGTCTCCCCTTGTATATTTTAACCTTGCAGGTGCAAGCTCAAATATATATATGTATATTTCTCATTATTTTAATATATTATAGAATTTTCAAGTGTCATTCCTGGCTGAATCCAGCCCCTTATACTGATTGCACAATCTGACTTCCTTTACCTTATCAAATTTTGTTCTTTTTAAATCAAGAATCTGATTTACAGGCTTATTTTTAGTTGTCCCTATATTAAGTCAACTCCTCATCACTCAATTAAAAAATGTTTCCTACAATTAACTTTTTTATGATGTCTCCAATACTTAGCCAAGGCAAAGATAAAATTGCGTTATTTTTTGTTGGTTTTTTTTCTGAACAAAATCCTCAGTGAGTATTCTAGGAAGCTGATATCTACCTATATTCTTGTAATTATGTCCATTTATAATATGAATAATAAAAGGCATTATCACAGTGCGTAAAATAATGACATGGAGAAGTAAAAATAAGACAAGGAGTTATTTAAAACTCACTTCAGTAAGTTCTCCAAAGTAAAGATGGAAGAAACTGTTCTGGAAGAAGTAGGAGTCAAAATACATGAAAAATTCATCTTAGTTACTGAGACACAAACCAGCAGTTAAGTGATGGACATAACTAGGCCAGTGTGCTACCTTGCCTTTGTAATTGCACAACTGATTCCTTGCATGTTTTTCTGATTTCATACAGCTCTGACTGCTCTCTGGTTATGATTAAATGTATTTGTCAGCATGCACCCAGATCTCACTTTCCGTATAATTTTATTGTCGATGTGAAAGATTGATGTTAACAAAAAGGGAAATTTATTTTCCCATTCTCTTTGGGTGAGCCCCTGTTGCAGCTTGCCCAAAGTCAAGGAATTTTTTTTTTTTTTTTTTAAAAGCTCTGCTGCCCCTTGAGAGATTATGAAATTGTTCTATCCTGCTGCTGTCTTTAAATGAAGAGCCTAGGTGATACCCAAACAAAGCGCTACAGTAAGTCTCTTTTCAAAAAGTGGTTTCAGTAAAATTTCCCAAATCAGCGTTTTAATTTGACAGCTTATCAGGTCTTTCTGTCAGATAACACAATATAATAATGCTTCTCTGACTCTGCAGACAGATTTTTTTTTTCCCTTTTATTTTTCATCTTGGATATCCTGGTGAAATACAAAGGCTCATCCCTTCTTAGGCTTGTTAGATCCTGTAATTAAATTCAGATCTTGATAAAATGTGTGGCACAGTTGTCATTACTTGATCACAGAAGGTATAACACCTTTCAGTTAAATATGGCAAGGTGGCACAATGGAAGGAGAAAGGAAACATCAAATGAGCAGTGATTCAGAAAAACGTTTTTAAAATACTGAAAGAAACAGAGATGTGCTCTTTTCGTGTCTTTTGGCAGAGGATGGGCCAATACCTGCTTTCCATAATTAGGCACAGGCTGATGTGAAAACAGAATTTCTGAAAACAAGCTCAAGGGATTTAAGTTAGAGGAATAAGATGGGAATGACACAGACTTAAGAATGAGACATGGCAAACCTGTCACAGCTGGTCCCTTTCACACCTTCAGGAAAGCCATTTTCTATTAACTATTCCCAGAAGTCGGATCACAAAAGATGAAATATTGCCAATACTTAGAGGTTCTTTTACAGACTTGTATTTGTCTTGACACAGATTTTCTGTGTAACCTGCAGCATCACACCCGATCTAGTAGGGTAACTTAGAAATGGAGGATTAAAATCTCGTCAGTTAAGAAGAGAACAATTTACTCAAACTCCTTCCCAAGGAATTTTAGCCGCATAGTTTCCTTAACAATATAATGCTGGTATCTCTGATGGCATCAACGATTTAAAAGAAATTTGTCATTCTTTTCTTTCCCAGTGGCAGGACGGCGTTGTCAGTGCAGAGATTCGAATACCAGATTCCTTTGTTCCCCTTTCCTTCCAGCCTCCAGTGGATTTGTTACTATCTCATTACGCAGGACTTTATCTCACGCCTCACCGGCTGAGCCAAACCGGTAATTGGCTGGCCCCAGTTAAATGATTTCTGGGTCACACTGAAGCTGCGTGGTTGTGGCTGTGCCCCTTTCCTGAGATGCCTCACGGGATGAGCAGGCACAGGGCTCTGCTCTGAGGCTCCCACTGAAGCTGGTTGAGCATGCAGGAGCAGAGTGCAGTGCTGTGTGCTCCTTCTGCAGTGCACTCTATTTCCATTATCTTCTGGGGCAAGCCTGGAGTCACTCTGCAATGGGAGCCTTTCTCAGGACAGAACAAATCAATGTGGTGTTGAGCCTTCCAACCAGACAATCTATCATATGGAAAACAAAATTAATTTCTCTGCAGTGCTATTGTGTTTTAGGTGCTCTGGGAAGATGAGGTATTTTTTTATTTGGGGCACATTTGTGCATGTGTCCCCAATATATTTTACTGGTGGCACGAGGTGTGACAGCAGTATAGGGCTTTATGTCTGCAGGATAAGAACTTCCATTAAATTAACTAATTCAGAAATAGTCACTATAATTCATACTGCAGCAGGGAAAACAGCAACTTGCTCTGTCCTAGATATATTTTCCAGAGAGTAAACTGCATTAAGCAGGTATCCAGAAGGACACAAATCACTGCTGTCTGGACCATATGAGTATGCACGTTCTTTAGACTCTCTTTCTCCCCTTTGTGCCCTGTGAACACAGGAGAGAAGCTGCACACCCATCTCTGCAGCCTGTGGTGTGATTAGATTTCTTCAGTCTTAAGCCCTGTTGGCATAAAAACAAACAAACATAAAACATCTTGCAACTGCAGCATCCACATTGTCAAAATATTTTTTTTTCTTTAATATTTTGGGTTTGAGATTAATGGCACATTAGTTGCAACAAATTCTACCGTTGTATTATATCATGCATATACAATTAAGTTCAGAGTGTTCCAGGAGTATTCAAAGAGCTACCTTGACCCTAGCTAGGTGTAGCTAAGCCAGAGGATATTTTTTTTTCAGTCTATCCTACCTGTCAAAAAATAAAACCTTTTATGATTTATATAACCTAGAACTCTTATGAGTTTCACAAGGGGCAGATTGTGTAGTATACAGCATTTCAAATAAATTTGAAGCAGAAATTGAATATCCCTCAGTGTATCAGAAGCATGAAATGTTGCAAAGGGCATCCTAATTTTAGCCCCTTACATGCAGAAGTTAACTGAATTAAAGACAGTGAAATTATGCTTTTACAAATGGGTTTAATTGAGATATGAATGGTTTCTTTTCCTCAGTGAACTATTTCTGTGGAGTTAAATGGCTTTTCTGGTGCAGCATCAGGTTTAGTGGACATTAAAAAATGAATGAAACACACTATCAGCAAGGTTAAGTATATATAAAGACAGTTTTGATTTTCCTGTTTTACAGAACTGATGGGCATTAATAGAGGAGAGGTTTAAATTTTTAAATCACAGTTACACAATAGGGAGAGAATAATAAATATGCCCTTTGCAAAAGAACAAATGGTGCTAAAAATATAACTGTAGCTGGATATAGGGCTAAATCTTGAAAGCATCCTTTCATTTTTTAGAGCATGACAACTGCCTCATAGCAATTTTCAGCCAAAGGATTCTTTAGCATCTCGCTTTAGGGTCCCAGTCCTGGAGCTTCTCTCATGCAAATATGAGTGAGTCTTTGGCTGAACTAAACTACAAACTCAGCTATGGCTCCACTATCAGGTCCAGAATGCTGTGTAGGATATGGTGCACGTGAAGCATTTGGGCAGAGAGGTTTCAGGCCCAGTTTCAGCGTTCCTCCTCCCCTTTTATTAAGTTGTCTGGTGCTCATAAGTATCCTGTGTGTAAAAATCATCCCGTAAGAGCCAAATTACAATCAAAGAGGAGCAACCCTGCAGAGGATGGGCTGGCAGTGACGTTGGGGATCCTGCACATCACAGCCACACATCTCATTTTCAATCCCAAAGTTAGTGGATATTCCTCATCCAAGTGGTGAGCAGTGAATATAGTTAATTTCTCATTAGTCATCCTGAGCTAATAAGCTCAGTATTGCATACAACTGATGGTTCTCAGTGAGGGGAACTCAATGACTGGAACCCCCCCTCCATGTTCTGGGGTTCTCTACTGGCTCTAAAAAGCTTCTGGCAATGTAGACAGTGTCCTGGAGAAATATAATTCCAAGAAGATACTTCTGGGAGTCTGATCTTCCAGGTTGCTCTGTATGAAGCATCACATGAGGCTGTGACAGAGGAGTTTATGGAAATGGCTTTGTGGGCACAAAAGGCCAAAGCATTGAGAACTGGGGAGGATTTTACCACCTTTTGCAACACTTTGACATGAACTCTAGAACAGGTATCAAAGTCTGTGCCTGGGGTCTATGGTTCTATGGAGGAAAACAAATTGGTATGTGTGTAATGAGATCCCTGGAGAGGCACAATCTTAAGTGATTCATGCTGTCAAAAAGAAAACTATGCAGTGACTTGATTACAGTCTAAGTGCTTTCAGGAGGAGAAAACAGTAGATGCTTACAGTGCTCTTTAGCTGTTCCTAGAAAGCTGTAACCAGAGCTAAGAAATTCATGGAAGAAATGAGCACAGAATTCCAACAGTGAGTCTTGGTGTTCACTTCTGAGAGATTTACCTCAGGGTGTGTCATCGCGTCAGGAGAACGTGGTTTCCTGGAAGTCCTGACTGAGCCTGTTACCGGTTATAAATTAACCAAAGAACATTCTCATGGCTGAATATCTGATTTTGTGGGTCAATAGTCATATCCTGTGATGTGCAGTTGACATTAGGCCTTATGTCTTAGGAGTACATTATCAATATAAGAATAATGCTACTGTACCAATGTGTTCATAATGCAAATATAGCAATAAGTTTCCAGGAATTAAAGTCAGAGTAAAAAAGAAAAAATTATTTCCAGGTATAATTTCTATATCCAGAAACTTTACTGTGCTAATCAACAGCTATGCAGTGCCTTAAATATGTCAGTCCTATTGCATCAAACTGAGAATGTGCTTGCAAAAGGGCAGAAAGAGAATACTGGAAATATTACTTAAATCCTAATATATCATTTATCTTTCTCAGCTTTGTATATTTTTACATCCATAAATCCTGATATGTAAGGAATAATTCTTAATTAACTTCTTGCTTATCCATTCTATCTGATAGCTCACAGTTTGTTGCATGTAATTTTTGCAGTAGCTGCCTTTAGTTAAAGAGCATTCCATGGAGTGAGCCTGCATGCAGCTTTTCCAGCTGAGCTGGAGAGATGAGCCGTGCTGCAGGAGCGTGTCAAAAATAATCTGCTGCCTGTACACTTCCCTTATCTGTCATAGCTCTGTGGATACGAGCACCATGGGTGTTCTGTGCAGAAAACAAAATGGGAATGTTACTCCAGTCCTTGTCAGAATCCTGTTTTAGCCTTGTACTTCGTTGGTGGTAACGATCCACCCTGGCAGTTAGACATATTTTAGTGTTAATTGAATATACTTCAGCCTCAGCAGTCAAACTTTTTTTCTAAGTTTTGGTGTTCTGCTTTAGAAGCAGTGGCAAATCTGTGAACATGTGAATAAAAGCAAGGGCAGGAGGCAGCTTCCTTGTCCCATCTAATCTGTTGAGTCCATGCCAGTACTTTCATGGGTGACGATGGACAGTAGATTGATGGACTGATGTAGTCCTTCCCGTTCAGAGGCCTGAATTTTGTCTTGAAATATGTTTATTAAACTGGAATGAATTAATATTTTATTAGTAAGTCATCTGCCTATTTTAGCTGTTAGTGTATTATCTGCTTTGAATTAGATGCTTATTTAATACTTCACCTTGCTCAGTACCATCATTTAGAAATAAAAATAATTTAAATAGCATATTACATTATATTTAATAATGCATTAGTGCTTCGTGTTAGAGAAGCTACAAGAGTTCATAAAGCTGGAAAGATGATAAAAGCCTTATTTAATTTCAACATGGTGGGTTTCAGTGTTTTTAAAAGGTCAAGTGGTTCCCTGAGAAAAAGTAGATGTGTAAATTGTGCTAGCAGGGCTATTTTCTTTCTAAAGTTGATCTTTTTCCCATTTAACATTTCATAAGTGTTTCAAAATAGAAGTCAGGTCTACACTGTGGGTATTGCATCAGCAAATGGATTTTTGTAAAACAAAATGAAAAATTAAACAGTTGAATAGTGATTATCTATTTCCTTGCAAATTCATATATGCTTAAATAATCCAATATTGATTGTTTCTTCATTCTGGTGCTTCAGCTCCAATTTGCTCTGAAAATCAAGCCAATAAATTTAGACCTAAATGAAAGTTAGCTGCCGGCTTTGCACTGCCCATCCAAAATGTGGCCTCGTTAACTTTTAAAACAGAGCAGCTCCTCATATGAAAGTGTGTCCTGGGCAAGAGCTTAAAGCATTGGGATGTCTTGGCTCAGCTGGTGCAGGGCAGATCCACGTGTGCTAGGACTGGCTTTGGAGTCACTGGCTTTCCCTTCTGGAGGCCCAAGGCTACTGTGGCACCCTCTGTCATTTGAAAACATCCCAGCAGAGATCCGTAGCTTCAAAAACATCTTCAGGCCATGATTTAGGAAGGCACCAGAGAATTGTTTCCATGCTCGATGCTCAGTGTGTCTTTACGGACTTTGGCGGAATAGGGTGCACTGAAACGGGCTTTCGATGGATGTTGTTTGTGCCAACACTGACAGCCTTTGGACTTTCCATGGACGTGGTTTGTGCCAACACTGACAGCCTTTGGACTTTCCATGGACGTGGCTTGTGCCAACAATGGCAGCCCTTCTCCTGCCTATCCCCCACAAAGGGTCTTTACTCAGCAGTGGGTCTTTGTCCCATTTTTAAACAGAGAATATGAGAAGTCACAAAGCAGAGATATCAGGAAAGTGATAAATATGTTATGGTAACCAGACTTTGCCTTCCTTGAGAACTTCCTAAACCATAGAAAAAGAAAAACATAGAAGAGTTTTGAATATAGAAATTCCGAGCATCTGAGCAATGAACTTTTCGATTCTCTTCAAAATTGTCATCTCAAAACAAAATCAAATGTTTCACTACAATTCTCAGTATTGTAAGCTGTACTGCACAAAAAAAAAAGTGATAAAACATAATCAAAGGGGAAAAACCTTAGCTAATTGGAAATGTCTTGCAGATTATTAGAAAATGAGATGCATTTTATAAAAAGTTATAATGATATGCAACGTATCTTAGGTTAATGGGGAATTATTAGTGATTTAAAAAGAATTATCAGTAGGAAATCAGATTATTTCAAATTTTGACAGAAAAAATTAAGCATCTGCTGGGAGTCTACTCACAGCCATTACACTTTTCCATGGTGGTCTTCTTGTTATAGTTCTGCAGTCCTAAAGCACTCCTCTGCTTTTATCTCAGTGAGCATCTGTTTCTATTATTTACAGTTTCTCTTTCTGTGTCTTGCCAAAAGCATTAAAACCCCCCTATATGTACAAGTTTAAACCTTTCCATTTGAAATAGATTATTCTTTTATAGTAAAATGCCTGCAAGGCTTAAATACACAAATTGAAATGCCACTTTTAGACAGATCTGAAAGTCTAGAGCTTGCTTTGGCCAAGGGCTAGGTTTCTTTTCTTTTTCTTTTTT
>WEKY01027278.1:3094-21614 GCA_013390045.1 Picathartes gymnocephalus
TATTTGAGAAATATGAGCTGCTTGGAGATTATGACAAAGCAGGTAGGAAACTTATGAATGATTGCTTGTCTGAAATAAAATAATTTACTATAGACCTTTGAAATAAAAAGGCAAAATGGCGACCTTGAAATTTTTTTATGTTCTTTCTAATTGGCTAATGATAAAATGTTTTACTCTGAAACAACCCTCTATGATAATTGATTTTTTTTTTGTGCTGAGGTGGTAAAACAAGATACTTAATGGTGATAATGAGAAAGATTATAACTGAGCTGCATTTCCTCCCCTTATTCCCCCCACCCCCCCCGACATTACATTTCAAACTATTCTCATTAAGCAGAAAATTAGACTTCAGAAGCCTATTGGTCCTCATTAGCATTCACTGATCCTTGGCTGGGTCTGTGTCCTAACATCTTTTAATTAGCACACTGCAAATCTAATCAGTGTAATAAACGCTATTAATCTTCCTTTTCACTTATTTTCTCCCAGCACATCATTTTGCCTTCCTGTGGGCCTCTGTGGGAAACACGATTCCAGCTACATTCTGGGCCATGTATTATCTGCTGCGGCACCCAGAAGCTCTTGCAGCGGTGCGTGACGAGATTGACCATTTGCTGCAGTCAACAGGTCAAAAGAGAGGGCCCACATATAACATCCACCTCACCAGAGAACAATTGGACAACCTGGTCTACCTAGGTAATTTATTTTTATCTGTTAGGAAGAGAAGAGGGGCTCTCCCGGCAAACTCGGTTTATCACTCATTTCTGTTTACTGAGAAGGTGGAGGACACAGCTGCCTAATTGACATAATAACACCCATTTACATCAATTATAAATTATGTAGTTTATAGCTGTAGATACTCTCATTGCATGTAAACATTAAAGCCTAGGTAATTAACTATGCAAGGTATGCAAAAGGCTAAATCGAAGCTTTGCAATTATTTGAAAAAAAGTTGATGCCTATTAAGTTGTTTGATTCTGAGCATCTGCCGAAGTGTTAATGCATTTCAAATACTTCTGTACGGTACTGCCAAAAGACCCTTTTCTGAAATTAAAGTGGAATTGTGTATTTTAACTGCAAATGTATTTATCTGCAAGCAATTTCTTTCTTTCTCTCTTTAACAAAACACAAAAGGCTTCTAAAGCAGACTTCTCTTGGACAATGCCTCCAAATAAAATATAAGAAGATAAAAATTTACAAATGAGAAATGGTGTTTTCAGTACTTTATCCAAAAGAGGGAGCTTTAAGGGAGCTACACATCTTCCAGTTCTGGATCTGGGGTTCAGAGGGAGACCCTTGCGAGTGGTCATTGGAAGTTGTTTGGATCAGGAGCTGTATAGGCCTTCAGAGCATCAGCTCTTGGTTTCACTTTATTTGGTAGTGCACAGACACTGGCAAGTGAAATAGTGAAAATAGCCCATGGGAGGAGAGAGGATGTAGCAGGTAGGTACCTAACCTCTAAGCATCTAAAAGTCTCCACAAGCAGGGTTAGAAGGCTAGATAATATCTGAATAAAAGATTAAAGGTTCAATAATCCTCTGTTTTTAAATATCAAAACCAATCCTGTGTTCAAAACAAGCTCATGTCCATAGGTCCTGGTGGCTCATGACCTGAACTGATGATCCACTCTTAAACAAAGCAGTGCATTCTGTGCCTGGTCTGGATCCTTGTAATAGCTGCCATTCTCTAGGATTATCCAATGTGGTATGTCTCAAGAATCTGTGTGCAAACTTGATTTGATTAGTACAAATATAAAATTGAGTCTGATCCATTTCCTTTGTGTTAATTTATATATTGTTAGTCTACTAAGTTCGTTACGTCCAGAGTCATGGCTGTTTTGATGCAGATTTATCTCTAACCCATGGAGAATGCTTTTGAAATAGAGGAGATACTGGATGACAATTCTAATGAGTAACATGACTTTCTAAGCATTTAATGAACTTTTAAGGAACACAAGTAAAACTACTTCACATCAGAGCTAGCATACACCAATAAATGAGTTACCGAACATCAAGAAAATCAAAAGAGAATTTAGTTTATATTTACAGACTGAGATAGGAATGGCCATGAAAAAAAGGGGGAAAAAAAAGGCTCCCCAGAAGTGTAGGAATGAGGAAAATAAAAGCATATAGTTTGCTAAACCATCTGGTGCAAAATAGTATGAACAGTTTAAAAGCATTAACTGTGTCATTCCTTAGCTTCTTGAAATCTTGAAGTACCTCGGTAGCATTTGATTTATGTGTTGAGAGGGAAGTGCCACATCCTACTTTGTAGTATTCTTGTAACACTTTTGTTAAATTTTATAATCATGTTAAACATAATGTGATATGAACAGAAGCTAGATTTCAATTCTTCTGGCATTTAAGTCATAAAGGGCTGGATACTGTCCCATAAAATAATAATATAGAAAAAAATCTGTACCATGAGAGACTTAGAGTCATGCTTCAGTGGAAAGGGGAAAGGGATGTTTTGTTAATAAACATGTAGGAGGGACAAAGGTCCCATATTGCATTGCTTGCACACCATGAGCTCCCCTGTTACAGGAAGGCCACTGACCCCAAACCTCCAAGACTGAGCTTTACCTCTTTCAATTCCCTCTGTGCCAACCCAGAGCATAGGAAACTGGGATTGTGTCCCTGCTCTCAAATGAGACAGACCAGGTGGGATGCTTGCATGTTCATCACCTTGTCATCTCATTCTCCTGTTTTAAGCGCTCTTGATTCTCTGTCCTCTTTTTGGCCTACTATCACAAGAGACTTTTTTTGATTCTTCATGCTATGGAGAAGAAGAAGCACAAATTGCTAAAAGTCTTTCTCAGGAAATAGCATTGTTATTATGTCAAACTGTTTGGGTCTAGGGAACAACATCGCCTGATTCACTCCTAAATTCTAAGCACAGGTACATGATTATTTTATTAAAAAAAAACCAAACCAAACCAAAATGCAAAACACAGTCAACACAAAATAAAACTAGCAAATTTTGGCCCTGGTTATCTTTTCCTAATGGCGTTTCTGGGGCAGCATCCTTTGTATTGTCTACATAAAACAATACAATCCCAAAATCCAAATGTCTGTATTTGTGTGCACAGTGTAACATACATTATTAGACATTATGGCTCATAACAGAGCTCTAATATGGTAAAGGACACATGAAAGTGGCCTGTCAGTTAAACTGGTTATAATGGAAATGCCAAGGGTAAAGCATAGATGTACTTAGTGCATGTTTAATGCTAGGCATGTTTAGTCAGTTCGTTTGTTTAATATTAGTCCATTCATTTATATGGTGAAGTATTCTTGCCCCAGGTCATTGCTGAATCCCAGATATTCCTGCAAAAAGAGCACAGCTTGAAAAATTGTTTTGTATACAAGAAAGGGTAGGGACACAAAAGGAGCTAATACAGAGTGTGTAGTCATAACACAAATGCTAAGCATTAAAATCATTGGTTGAATTGAAAGAAATAAATATCTTTTTCTGGAATGGGCTGGGCGGTACCATTTAGTTCTTAGTAAGATGCGACTGTACTTGTTTCAGATTATCGTTTGTGTTGGCTCACCGTGATGCCCGCGGGTAAATGACCCCCCCAAATATTTGCATACTCAATAGCTATTTTCCTGTGATATACTCTAATAATTATTGCACCCTTTACCTGCTCTGTGTTAGTGTAAAATTAACAATCCATTACTGCACAATAAGTTTTATAAAACATTTACAGATAGAGATCATGTTTAATTAAAATTAACTTGCCTACGAAAGCCAAATGCACTTATGATTCACAATGACCTTTTATTACCTGCAGTCCCTTGTTTTGGCTGGATGATTGACAGCTTGCTGTTTGGCTACCATGTTGTATTTCAGCTGACAAGACTTTTCATTTTAACTCAATTTGCCTGCCTATCACAAGCTGGTGGCAGGCCAGGCTCAAGTCACCCAGCTTTGCCTCAGCAGCTTGCTCTATTTCTCATTAGTACGCATTTATTCAGTGGAAATTGGAAGACAAATGCTTGAAGGCATGTGAACTAAGTATAGCAAATTAGGGTTTAAAGACTGAATATTTATAAGTATATTGAAACAGTTTTTTTAAAAAAAAGTCTAGAATGAATTGGAAGCTGAGTGCTAGCTTTAGTATAAGAAAAATGAAGAGAAAAGTGGGAGGATTCTAAGAATAACAATACTATGAGAGATATCTCTCTCTTCCCCCCTCCTTCTCTCTCTCTAGAAAATATGTAAAATCTCTCTGACAACACCTTATCAAACAACAGCCTGGCTTCTTTATGTAGCGCTTGCACAGTGAAGTTTAGCATCTCATGTGTGTAAGAAGGGGGGAAAAAAATGAGGGTCATGTTCATTTGCTGCTTGGTTATCCCTTGGTATGCTTTAAATTGCCTTGTTTGTTCGGCACAAGCACAGAAACAGATGTTGCTCTACCGTGCTGGATAATTTACTGTACCTCACGGTGCAGAATGGAAGGCCTCCCAAGCTACCCAGCTGGTCTGTCAGCGGCGATGGCTGGTGTCTGCTGAACTATGACAACTGCAAGTAAAGGCTGCACTTTTATTGTGCAGTTGTCATTCCTCTCAATGTATAGCTCTGGCATTTGTGGAAAGCTGACTGTCTATTTTTTTAATGCGAGCCTGCAAAGCCATATAAGCTCCATTCTCCTTTGTTGATCATAATGTGACTCATTACTTTTGTCATCTAATGATTATCGGCATGATCGCTCAGAGCGAGAGCCAAGCTTGCCTTCCACACATAACTGGTACTGGAAGGTAAAACAGATTTGTCATTTACGATCTGACCGCTAAGCCACACTTTGTGCTCCATTATTGTGATTAACTTCTGCATAAGATATGCTGCCCAATTGTCATTTGAGATCCGGCAGCGGGCAAGGACTGCCGCGCTTTCTGGGAGGATGTTCACCGATAGGATGTGACCACATCGCTTGGGTGGTTAAACATAAACCTGCTATTTTGCCATGGCACTTTAATAATTATTTCTCTTTTTTTTTTTCTTTTCCCCCTCCTTCCCTCTTCCTCATTTGATTTCTGCTGTCTCTACATATCTCACCACCATTTCCAAATGGTGGACTGGTACAAAGCTACCAGCTTCATTTTCTGCAAGTTGAAGGCAGTCTGGACGGAGGCTGGACCCTTGTTTTGTACCACATAAAGTTTTGTTGCCAGAGCGCTGCCAGTTGAAATCTATCGTGTCAGGTGCCTTGTGGCGATCCGCAGTAGAGGCCATCTTCTGGAACCAGGGTTCTTTTCTGGCTTCGTCACCAACAAGCCGATTTGACTCTGCCTGATTATAGTAACGAAGGCAGTCCAAAAGAATATGCACAGACTCACTGTACGTCACATTGAATCACCGCGCTGGCCACACAAAGCTGACCGCAGCCTCATTTCTTTAGACAAATGCATGCTTAAGGAAAAACCTCCTGCAAGAAAGCATCCAGGGCCACTTTATTTGCTATGCATGCTGCACCAGATTTAATTTTTAGTGAAAGAACATTTGTTATTATTTTGTTCAGAGGCATCTACACTGGGTAGCTACTGTCTCTAATAAACTAACCTTTTGGGTGCAGCAATCGCAGTGCCTTGGTGAACACTTAGAGAAGGCTTATTTGATATCACAAAACATAAATGCAGACACAAATGGATTATTACATGCAAATAAAACCCTATTTTAGGCTATTTTTCACACTAATTATTAGAAGGAATCAAGTCACATATAACAGTGCCCATACACGCTGGTGGAAAAATAGTCAGTTTTGATTACAAAGTGAGAGATGCAGCCCTAGACAGGAGCTACATGCTGATATACATGCTATCAGAATGATTTATGCAAATTATGCATATTATTCCCAAAGGAATTCCTCCTCAAACTGCCAGGATAAATTGCCGGAAATTAGCCATAAAATCTGTCGTGCTAGGAGCAAAAGGTGAAGGCCACTGGGAAAGCAAGGACATTCAGCTTCTGGAGCCTTCCAGGATATGGTGGTGGAGACAGAAATCTTGCTTTCCCCAGACCTGAAAGGACTATGTTTTGTTTCTTCTAGGCCAATTAGAAGTGTCTTTCTCTCTTAAAATTACCAGGCAAATAATGAATTGCTTTTGTTCACTCTGACCACAACGGACATTATAATTTGGCAGCATAGTGCATTGAAAAGAAAATACATTTAAAAATTCTCAGAATGACTACAGAATTAACAAGCAGAATGATTTCTAATGTGTACCCTACCCATTACATCCAACAGCTTTCAAAAGGCAAGCTAAACAGCTCCATGGATGCTTTCACTGGTATTTGTTTGCAACCTCCAAAATATATGTAAATGCAAAAAGCATTCATGTCTTTGATTGCGTTGTTTTCAACGTGATGCCTGAATAATGACTTTCCACCCAAAACTTGGTGCTGCTTACAACCGATAGGATTTCTCATCACCATCAGTGAGAATCACATCGGGAGGTTCAGCATCCTGACTGCCCCACTCCAGCCCTGCAGGGTTGTGTATTGCCTCCTCCTGGTCTCTGCTTTATGTTTGGTTTTGCTTGTGTGGTTTTTTCCCCTTTTTTTTTTTCCTTTAGCCTGCCCTACTAAACTCCTGGAGAATCAGCAGCTGTAGCCATGTATAACTTCCAGTCATCTCCCATATTTCTGATGCTTCCCCCCTCCCCACTTTTGTTTAATTGCAGAGAGTGCCTTAAACGAGAGTTTAAGAATGTGCTCGTCCTCCATGAACATCCGCATCAGCCAAGAGGATTTTGTTCTCAAGCTTGAAGGGAATCAAGAAGTCGTTTTGAGGAAAGGAGACTGGATAGCCCTTTACCCGCAGATTTTGCACATGGACCCTGAGGTCTATGAAGATCCTAAGGTAAACATTCAGCTGGTGTTACTCTTCCTACTCCAGGCACATCGAAGCAGCCAAGCCTTTTGTGATCTGTGGGTTGTTTGGGTTTTTTTTGGTTTTTTTTTTAGTGCTGTTCTTTCTTGTGGAACAAATCTTCCTAGTTTCAGATGTATTTTCTAGGGCCCTGCAGGTCAAAAGATTCATGGCCTGAAGAGAGAAATATGGTGATGAGACTGACTGCGACTGCTTTCAAAGGAATTGACAATTGCACATTGACTACCATAAACTTTAGGCTAAATGTGGGCTTTGTTTGGCAGTGGATCATTTGATACCCAAGGAGGGCTGAATAATAGAAGGTGGTTTAAATAGCAAATAATGTGGGCCATTTAGCTAAGTGCCCGCAAAGCATCATTGACTCTCTGAAGCCCTATAATAGCAGTGTCTTACTTGAGCCTTATGCTTTTTCACCTCCCTTCGTAGGGATTCACCCCTTCTTGATCAATTAGAGTGTTGTGAACTTGAGACTGTAAAGCTGTTGCTCTGCAGCGAAGCTCGGAGGGTAATTGTGTCATCTCCTTGTATTCTTTTCTGACGCTCAACTTAATGAATATCAAAGACTCGAAATTAATCCACCCTGCCTCAGCGTAACACAGCTTCACCACCTGCATGCAAATTGAATAGTCCTCCTCTCAGCTAGGTTGCTCCCCAGATTGCTGTCCCCAGCCCAGGGTGCCACAGAGGAAGAGCAAGGGTGCACGCTGAGGCTGTTAAATGGCTCGTCTGCCTGAGAGGCAAGAGCTTGTACCTCCCCCGTTCCTCACCCCTGTTTTCCTAAGCAAATGGCTGTCTCCCAGCCATGCTGATTTCCATCCTTGGCATTTGAGCCAAAAAAGAAAGGAACTGGATTTTTTCACATGTTTATAGAAAGCCCATGTTAGAGACATTGCTCCGTGAAACTCTTCCTTTCAGGAATTTAAAGATGAGAGGTTGCAAAGAAAAGATGAGATTCAAGCGTCTCATTGGTGCAGGACAGCATTTCATTGTGTAGGAGCTCTGCCAGCCTCAGTGAGAGGAGGTGTGGAGCATGCTGGAGTCAGCAAGTAAGGTATAGTCACTGGGATCAACATTGGAGCCACAAGATTGAAAATTATATTCAGGGGAGCTCTGCTGGCTGTCCCCATCCAAAAATGAAAATAAAGCCTGCAGAGAAAATCAGAGTTTTAAAAATAATCCATCTATTGGCAAATAGTTGATTAATATTTTTATCCTTAAAAAGGATAGATAACAGCTAACAAATAGGCTCTTTTTTTTTTTTCATCTTATCCTTAACACTTTATTTTGGAGAACGTTATTGATTTGTCAAAAGTCCATCTGTTTGTTTAGGTCCTAGACCAAAAGCATCAGTGTGGAAACTGATCTCCTCCCTTATCCAATAATTGCAGGAATATATTACCATATTTCCATTGCTTGAATATATCTGCTTAGTATCAGCTCTGCTCAGCTTTCACAGTACAGCTTTAGTTCATATATTTTATCTTTTTGATAGTGAATGAGCAATCCACACATTGCAGTACATTGATTTCAGCACATGGGCCCTCTCGAAAAGTGGGGAAGTCACTGTTCTGTTTAGTTCTTAAAATATGCAGTGTGCTTTCAACAATAACTACTGAGGATCAGATAGAGATGGAGAATGAATTTTTTGAAAGGTGCAGTCTTGAGCTTGTCATGTATTTAGGGAAAACTTTTCCTGGGAAAACAGGCAGCTTGACGAGATAATTTTGTAGCAATGCTTTTTCTCCTGGATACATAAATTTAAGTTCAAGCTATCTTCTGCTTTTGCACCATATTGTGTAAGTGTAAGCATATATTTCTGACCTCTTTCTCCACCCATTAAGGCCTAAATATATTAGTCAGTTTTCTATAAAATATATAAGTGGACCTCTAAATTCTAACTCAGCTAGTTACAGAGCACAGTAAATTAACTCTGCAAAATCCATGGAGTAAATATCAGGAAACCCTGCAGGAAACCCTCTATGGTGACTTCCCAAACAAAACTAAATACAGTATGTGACAAGAAAGAGACTTAGATCAATCACAGGAGATTGCTCAGTTTCCATAATACTTGTAGCAGCTCATCCACACAGAACTTCATTGCCTGTTTTTGCTCAGTGCCTTGACCTTTTCCTTGCCGTCAGCCACCATGTTTCTTTCAGAAGACCTTGTTCGTGGCTGAAAGTGCCTTCATTTTTAAAAATTAGTCTTTATTTAGCCAGTGAACTAGCTTTTAAGGATACACTACTCAACCCAAGGGGCTTAAGCAGCATAAGCCTGAGTTTGATGTCACTGTCATTGGCTGCGTTCCTGTCTCACACTTGTTTTCTGTTTTCCCTATTCCTTAGACAGCAATTTATTTTTTGTTAAAAGCAATTGCAAGTCTCAGAAAGCTCTTAATATGACAAAGAAAGCATAAGGTTTGACCCACTGTGTCTGTGTGTTCAATAACAGAGTTCTTAATTGCTCCAGACACCAAAAGTGCGCCTTGTGAAAATGTTTGAGCAAAGTGAAGAGCTCTGGGTTGGGTTTTTAAGCTATTGCAGTTCCTATTTAGCAGTGCTTTTTTAGACCAGCAGGATTTAGAATTCAGGAAGTAAATCTTATGGTATTCTGGGCTTTCATTTGTTACTGTGCTGCTTCAAATGAAGCAATAACTTCCTGGCTGGAAAAAATAAAGGCGTGCTTCCTTTTGGCTGGGGTGTTCAAAGAGACTGAAAAGAATTACTTGTCAGTGGAAGCAGACACAGAGTCACCTTTATATTGTGGAGAATCCAGGCCTCTGCCATTTAGTGAAACAAGCTCCTGTTCTTCAGCACCCAGAGTTGCATCCCCTCCAGCGCACCTAGTATTTGCTCCCTTTCTCACTGATCACCTCCCCTGACATTTGTTTCTCAACAGCAAGACCTGGAGTGCATGATTTTCAGAGCCTTTAATTTAACGGGTAGATCAGTATCAGTGTATTTTTAATGGTGGTGTGGGGTTTTTTAATCAGTTGAGGTCGGTTTCTGTCTGACTGACTTGTTCCCAGCCAGCTCCAAATGGCTGCTGCTACAGCAGATGTATGCAAAGCAGGACAAATGCTAATGAGTGACCATAAGCAAGAAGTGCCTGTCATTTTTATTCAAAGCATGCAGGAGGGTTTTGTAAGTGGTTAATTTGCCATTGACTGAGTGAGGATGCCAGATCTCCTTCATTCAAAAAACACAAATTATCTCTAAACAGGGATCCTGCTACACAAAAATAGTCAGAAATATGTTCAATTTATGGAATGCAGGTTACAAGTGTGACCTCAAGCCTTACTTGAAAGAACCCTCTTTATAATGGTCAGTCACTGGCAGTTGACTTGCTTTGCTCACAGCTTCTGTAGCAAAATATTTGAAGGTAAGGTGTGGCAAATAAAGCAGCAATCATCTTCAACTGAAAGAAAAATTGCAAAGCACTGGAGTTTTTGAATAATCTGCACCATTCGGTGCAAAAGAAGGATGGATTTTGCTTTAGTTTTCAAGAGCAAAATTGGTGCAATGCATTAATTTATTCATAGGCAGTTGCAGAATTTGGCAAATTGTCCTTAGTCATGATGTATGTACCACACTGAGTGCGTATGATGCTTTACAAGAAAATTGTCCTTCCACTAAGGTTCATTGTCCCTGCTACAAAGCAGTCAAAATCTAATTACAATCAATATAGGCCAGACACTCAGTGGATGAGATGTGGAAGTTGAAGGAGCTTGATGTAAAAGGACTAAGCTAAATAAGTGGATTTAAAGAGTGTTCTTTGCAGGGAAGATAATGTGAGTTAATAAAACTTGAGGGAACCAACTAAAAAGAAGAAGCTGTCAGCTCCTTGTCTTCCTCTTTATCTTATTTTCTGGGTTTCAGACGCATTACCATTGTGCAAAGAAAGCAGCTCATGTAACTGCCTTGTTAGATATCACGCTGTCTCTCTCTTTCTCTTTCATTTTCAGGAGTATAAGTTCGATCGATACATAGAGAATGGCAAGAAGAAAACTACATTCTACAAGGCAGGAAGAAAACTGAAGTATTTCCTAATGCCCTTTGGCTCTGGGATCAGCATGTGTCCAGGGAGGTTCCTCGCAATGAATGAGATGAAGATGTTTCTTTTCATACTATTGTCTCATTTTGATGTAGAACTAGCAGAAAACAAAGCTGTCAGACTTGATAACAGTCGCATGGGCCTTGGTATCCTCCTGCCAGACGTTGATATTGCCTTTCGTTACAAGCTAAGGTCCTTAAGAAATTGAGCAGCTGCCTATATGCCTTCCACTAATCTCCATGTTTGCTCTGTTTCATCACTCAGCTTTATATTTTTGGAAACATTTGTTTCTCCCTCTCTGCTTTTACCTCCTTCGTCTTTGTTTCTAAGGAGAAAAGCGGTTGGGCTGGAGGTAGAGACCAGATGCAGGGACGTGCAACCTCAATTTGTCCTGCTTCAGTTGTGAGAAGTGAGGTGACATGACAAGAGTCTGGCCAAGTAAATAGCCTAGCATCTCTACAAGGTGCATCCCCATACTCTTGGCTGTGAGATGAGCAGGATTTACAGGGAGGATGAATCCAGGCCGCTTATATGAGAAATGGGCTCAGCAGCCCTGTCACAGGGTTAGATTGGGAGGTCCCATACACCCATCATCTAGAGGAATATCAGCATCTGCACATAGAAGAATAATAACAGGAAAGGGGGAACTGATTTCTAAAGGATAAGAGAATTTCTTGTGATTATTATCCTAACTTTATTTCTTTCATGGTCCTGAGAGTCTTAGCCCTTTAGTTGGAAGATGTGATGGAAGTTGTGTGGGGTGGTGGAAGATGATTTGCAAGAATGTCTTACTGACAACACATTTCTGACTTCACGTTTACATACTGAGGGTGAATGCTCTGCTTTCTTTTTTTTTTTTTTTTTGGTGCAGTGCAAAAAATTTAAAATATGTGATTTCTTTCCTGCAATCATTTAAAGTCAGAAGAGAAGTTCTGTTGATTTTAATAGGCTCTTGATCAAGCCTAAATATCTATTTTGGCTTTTGAGCACCCCCACCCCCAAAAGCATATTCTTCAGGGAGAAAATATATGAGCCTGTTTGAAATTATTCTATCACCTCGAAAATTAGCTTCTCTTTCTCTCACTGTTTCTTAGTAACATGTTCGTGCATTTATTTTGACCATTTCTTATGTTTGTTCATTTCTCCAAAAAGGCAAAAGAGGAAGAGGGTTTCAAGGGCAAGTGTGCTACCTAAAACTGCTTTTTAATATTGTTTTACTTTGCCTACGTTATGCATAGGCAGAGTACTGTGACCTGTGTTTGGAAACAGACTTGTCCATCTGCAAACTGGAAAATAGGCTCTTCCCTGGGGCCAGAATTTGAGCAAGTGAAAACCCTGGGCAGCCAGAGAAGTTTATACTGGCTGCCCAACCTGCTTTACTGGGTGCCCAGCTCTTTTTTGGAAAACTGATTTCCTATTGCACAATATCTGAAATTTTAGACCCTGTCTCTGTTCCCAGCCGTCACTTCAGAGACTGATGAGGATTCCCATGGCTGTCCAGTCTCATTTTGCCAAGATGATAATTGTGATGGCAGAATAGCCATGTCTGTGGGCCTTGCCTTGTGTTCCTAAAAAACATCTCTCTTTGGGATGTGCCGGAGTAAGTCTTTCAAAATCAGAAATTCTGCTCATCTGTAGAGCACTTGATGGCCTATGGATGAAAACTACTACCTACATACTAAGAATTATTTATTGTTATTTGCGTAGAAGCCTGTTCAGTTATTTGTATAAATCACATACCCTAAATAAGCATCAGCATCAATAGAAAGACTTTGAGAGATTGGCACAGCCACATTCCAAATCCCTCAAGAAGAAAATTCTGTTATTGTGAGATATATTGGATAAACATTTTCTCTTTGTATATAGTATCAATAACGTCTACAAATTTGGAGTACACTTATATTAAATGGGCTTTGCAGTTGATTAAATGGTTTAACTTTACTTCAACATTTAATCAACAGCAAAAGCTGATTATTGCTTTGTGCCACAGAATAAAATTGGTTTTATGGAGACATTCTTGTACCCAGGTTACTTACTCCTGTGGTTACTTCTGTAGAAGCTATTCTGTACTCAGCTGGAGGTCACAATCCAGTTTGGGCATTAGAGCCTGGTTTATTGAGAGGGAATGTTGATATCATTACACTGTTGACTGTATTCCATTGTTGCTTAAATGTAAGCTGTAAAATGTCTCATGCTACAATTATGATAAATCGTTCTTTGGCATCCAACTTTAAAACAAACCTGAAGCAACTGCGAAAATAACAGTGGGTACTTGTTTTAAGCAGAAGCCTCTTTTTTATAATTGTATTCTATTTTTAGGATTTTGAATTAGAGTATCACTGGCTGCTGCATAATTTGATAGGGCAAAATAGGACTGTGCCAAAAGTACATGCAAATCATTTGTAGTTTCAGATTAATTGCTGATCAATTTGTATACTATCTCTTCTGAAATTAAAAGAAGAACTAGATTGTCTTCAAAGTAGCAAATTACATCTGTAAGGTATGCTCCATTAAAAAAAAAAGAGAAAAGGGTCAGAATCTTTCCCAGGAGTTGCAGGAAACCTCTATGAAGGTGCTTGGAGGTCTTGCATCAGAGTTAGAGAGCACCATGCAAAGGGGCCAGCATTCTTCTGGGATAAAAGTTGCTTGCTCCTTTTGCTCAGGAACCAAAATAATGAAATGCAAAGCAGGATCTGCCCAGCCTGGCCTGGAATTGTGTCCCTGGTAACCCAGGCTCCTGGAAGATTAGTTTTGCTGGTAAGCAATGCATCACTGCCTTGGCATACCTCGGCTGCAGAAGAAGTGAGCCTCGCCCCCATGTAAAGTCATGAGAGCTGGAGCAGGACAGAGGAGAGGTTAAGCCCTTCTGGTCCATGTTTTCAGCAGCTGAGGAGGGTATTGATAGTCAGCAGCTGGTCTGACCAGGAGTGACTCAGTCTCCATGGAGCAGGATTGAAAGGCCCATGGTGTTGGTGTTCCTGGTCAATAAGCTGAGAGAGCACAACAGGGTGCAGCATCCGCAAAAGGCCGAGCTGGAGCCAAGCTGGCTGCAGGGTCCTATGCCAAGAAAAGCATGTTTCATCACATGAGTCACAACACCCTTTTTGATGATCTCCTCTGCTGCAGGACCCAGGAGTGTGCAGCTCTGAGTGTTTGTCACTGGAGCACAAAGAGGCAAAATCGTCTAAGCAGAAACAGCAATGCTGTTTGCCAGTGTTCAGGTGCCCGTGGGGCTGCAGGGCAGGGTGGGGGGAGGCAGCCAGGCCTGTGCTTCGCTCTCCCACCTCTCCGCTTCAGCACGGGGTATCTGCCCTGCCAGCCCAGCTGTACCTGCTGGGGGCATCCACAGACCCGGCAGGCACAGGGTGAGGCAGGAGGAGTGCATGGGTACCCCCTGAATTTCTCTGCTGTTCCTCGATGAAATGGTGCACTCACCCATCAGTTTGAGATGTGACTCGGCTGGTCACTACCAGCCTCTGACTGTAAGTTGTTGATGTCTATGGCTGTATCAACAGTATCTTGTGCTATTAAAAAAAAATATATAAGCACCTTCTTTCTCATTAAAAAAATACGTTTATTAAGTCAGTATGGCCCTTTTTAGCACCCAAGAAGAAAGTTAATTTATCATGAACTAATGTGAATGCTAAAATGTACTTTTTAAATTATTATTCTTATTTTAAATTACAGATTGTATGTTCTCCATTTTCATGCTGGCACTTAGTACTGCTAGATGCTATTGTAAACTTTTTTAAATGTTCCATTATTTAGGAAATCATCTAGTATATGTGTACCTGTTTGCAAATTAGATTTTCATATCTCTGTCAATATGTCCTAATGTAAAAATATAAAACCATGTAAGAGTTGTTCTTTAGTTTATGCTTTTAAACCAGCTGCATGTCACTATTTTTGGCACTACTATTTTTATGAATAATAACAGGTCTGTGAATTTCTCTTGTAGAATTATACATGATATCTTACTTTGTCATTATTGAACTTTCTGTCATTCAAGGGATTGTGAAGTGCTCTTAATTGTGCAAACTGACAATTTGTATATAGATAAACAACAGCTAGGTTCTACTTTAACAGTTAATATCCATTGTTCAGGCTCCTAGATAGACTAAGGTACTTCTGAGCAAGAAAACAAAAATTTCATTATTTTAGTAATCTAACATCTTAAGGGAATTTTGTATTTCAAGGACACAATAAAAAGGAATATATCTATTTTAATATTGAATGATTGTCCATGTGTTTTTTTCTGGCTTATGTTTATACTTTTCTCACAGATTCATAACTATTGCTTCAATTTTTTAATTATTATTTCAACATACTACATTTTTCTGTTACTTGATCTTGACAGATATTTTTGTAATAAAAAAAAAAAAGCCTTTAATTCAGCAATGGAATACAGAAACTCCTCTGTATATTGAAAATTATCATGTCTTTTCTACTACACCCCCCCTGCCATGAAACATAAGCCAGTTCTCATCAGAGGAGGTAAAAAAAGTGGCACTTCTGACATTCTTAGGACATTATTCAAAATTAGTATAAAGATCTGCAGTTCACTAGTGATTCCTAAGTACAACTCCTAGGCTTTTCCTTTTGCAAACCTCCATGTAGTACAAGATGTACTACCTAGTGTAAAATATTCTGTCTTCACAGATCATTCATTTTAAAAGGGGATATGAATGAAATTGTTACGATACACAGCACGGCACCAGCAAAGCACAACTTGGCTTTTCTAGGTATCACTGTAGCTGCTGAGTTCTACAATTTAATATGAAGGTTGTACCCTAAAGACATCGGTGTTTCTCCATTCCTTCATGCAGAAATGCTTGTCAGGTATGTCTGTGAGAGTTATTGAAGATACTTCCTAGAGAAGACAGACCTGCAGCATTTTCTGGGTTTGATAAATGTGCGTGTAGCCATGCAATTGCTTTAACTCCAGGCTATATTAGAAGTTACTGAAATTTATAAATTAAAAAGTGGCATTGTTTGAGATTTCTTGAAGGGCACATTTCTGAGTGAGCTTTCCATAATGGTCTGAAAGATAGCTTGAAAGGAAGGAATTACTAAGACCCCCTAACACTGTCTTTTATCTAGTATTTGATTTGATACTAGGTACTGTCTTGATGTTACTTGTATAGCACTGTATTTTAAAGCTGTTCAAGGTATCAATTTATGCATATGCTTAACTCATATGAATAGAGCTATTCTAACTGCCAGACCAAAGAAAGTGAAGTATTTTTCTGTCTACTACCTAAACCAGCCTATGTACCCTGGCTAGTCGTGTCCCCATACCCACTGCATATCAGAAAAATTATCTCATTACAAAAACACCCCTCAAAGCTATGCTTATGAAAGTATTGTGATCCTTAAGTTATTACCTATGTTTATAATTAGTAATAAATATGAAGAAATGGTTGCTGCATATAAAAGCATATTTTAAAAAGGTAGACAATATTCCATTTTAACTTGAAAGCAAGGAAGCTACAGTGGGATCTTGGTCCCCATATAAACCAGTACTGTGTTCATTCTATGCATCAGGCTTTCCTGGGATCTCGTGTACTGAGGCTGTATGAGTACATCTTTCATAATAGTAGAAATGTGCTTGTCTTCAAAACTATTCACACCAAAATAAATAATCAAAAGAAGCCTAAGCTTCAGCTGTTCGTGCAAGAAGCCTTGCCGGATTCTATCTTCAAAGATTTGTTAAACCGATTTTGGCATTAATATGTTGGTTTATTCTTCTTTTCCCCAAAACCAGCAGCTGTGAGTACAGAAAAGTTGAATAAAAGTCTAAGTTCTGGCTACAGGGAGAGTAAAAGTCAGTAAGCAAGCACCCTGTGATGACTTTTGACAGCGACTTCTTCCCCATCAGCTCATCTTTCCAACTACCTCTTTCTTCCAAACAGTTTAAGTCGCTCGCTAACCTCCTACAGGCAGCAAGTCTTTCCCTGTCTAATTTCCATCTTGTGAGCCAGTGAATCGCCTCTCTTCACAACGTGTCTTTCAGTTGTCTTTTAAAAATGAATTCTTTACAGCAGCCTCTTGCAAAACCGGCATCGCAGGTGGCTGCAGCTGGGAGAAGTGCCGCCTCGCTAAAGCTTTGAACCTGAAAAGCGGATGGGCATTAGTTGAGCTCGTGGTTGAAGCACCGGGGGATGCCGCCGCTCCGGGATGGCTCCACTCCGGGATGCCCCCGGCCCGCGGTGGCGGCAGGGACCCGCACCCTCGCCCGCCTGCCCGCCTCCCCGCCCGCTGCCCGCTGCCCGCCGGGCTCCCGGCGCCGGCTTGCGCTCCCTGCGCTCCCACCTCCCCTGACCCGCGACGAAAATCAGGGGAGAGGGGGGTGAGGAAAGACTCCTGCAGCCCCTTCCTAAAAGCATCACGAGCTTGCAGGGATGCTGCAGTGGGACAAGTGGACGGGACCCCCGAGGAGGTTCCTAGGGAAGCGGTCTGGGTGTTCGGTGAGTTTGGAGGGCGTCGGCTGGTGGAGAGGAGGTTTACTCTGGAAAGGCGATTGTTTTTCCCTAATCCTCAATTATGAAGATTTAAAAATAGTATTAAAGGGGCAATCTGTTCTGCAACTTCTCGGAAGAAATAATTGTTGATTTAGATAAGCAGTGATCCCTTCAGTGTTTGATGAAGACGTTAATTTATGGCTGTCTAGCAGTTTATGGCTGTCATTAGATTTTCAGCTTTGTCTCTCTTCGAAATGTATCTTTATTTTTTTATCTTAATCCGAGACAATTATGTAAGAAAACGGTTATGTTTGATCTAAAACACATCATTTTCCTATAGCATTTCAAATTATTCACAGATCATAGTTCTTATATGTGCATATATGAATTTAAAAATACAGCAG
Organism: Picathartes gymnocephalus; assembly: GCA_013390045.1. Classification (NCBI taxonomy): domain Eukaryota; kingdom Metazoa; phylum Chordata; class Aves; order Passeriformes; family Picathartidae; genus Picathartes; species Picathartes gymnocephalus. Next base: position 20,908 of record WEKY01027278.1, read on the forward strand.
TAAAGTGCTTGAAACAGACCATAAATTTGCTTCCTATTTTATTACACGTCTCTGAATCAGGTTGAGAGGACAAGGGCAACTAGGGGCTTGGGGAAGGATTTAACCCTTCCCGAGGCTGGAGAACCAGCCGAACCAGACTAAATTCCTCTCCGGAGGGCTTCGGGGGCGGGTGTGGGCGGGCTGGGTGACACCGAGCTGATGAGTGACCATGGGGAAATGGGACTGGCTGCAGCTCTGTGCTCATTTAGCAGATGTCCCTTCTCCGACGTGGTCGGCTGCTAGGAGCCCCCGAGTGGGGCTGGGGGCCGGGGCAGCCACGCCGGCTCCCGCTCCCAGCAGCGGCTCCCGCCTTCGCCCCTGCCCCGGCGGGGTGGCAGCGTAGGAGCAGGCACAGTCGGCTTAACCCCTGCGGCGTCTGCCTAAGCCATGCGCAACACTTAAGGGACACCCTGCCCTACGGCCTCCAAGGGCTCCGCCAGAGCCGGAGCTTTCCCAGGCGGGGGCCGGGCCCCGACTGGCAGCGGCGACCCCGCGGAGCGGGTGGGCGGCGGGGGCCGGGGCCGGCGCGGAGCCCAGAGTGACTTCCCCAAACTTTTGTCCCGCTCCGACAAGGAGTTATTCCGCCGTTTCCTTAGAGCCTCAGGCTGCCTCCGGCCTATCGGCAGGGGCGGTGCGATCACAGTTACAAATGGTCCTGGAGAGAGTCG
>WEKY01027303.1:0-15206 GCA_013390045.1 Picathartes gymnocephalus
TGCAGTATATCATTGGTGCCCAGGGAGACATGAAGAAAGAAAGTATCTCCAATTGTTCACCATGGAAAACAGACTCCTCCACTCCTAATAGCTAACTGAAGCATTAGATTTAATTATAATTATAATTTAATTATCTTAATGTAAAGCTGCAACTATTATGAGCATGCTGAAGCAAGTGCCATACTTTGTGTTGTCTCCAACACGAACAGCAATAAAAGCATTGTCTCAATCCAGAAGTCACCACAGCCAAACCACCTTCACAAAAATGCTGCAGAATTTTTCTCAGAAACTGAATCAAAATTTATTCAAAAAATCTCCATACAAAGATCAATTCATGACCTGTTTTTTTGACACTATTTCAAAACTGGAGAGAAAACTTTCTCAGAGGATTTCCAATTCTATATCCCAGTGCATGAGAAATAATACCAACAAGATGACACCTCTCATCACTTAAATAATTTTCCCTTATAAATAGATGACAGACATGGAAAGCTGTTGCTATGCTTGTATTTTCAGTTATCTTTTTGTGCCTAAACTTGTAAGCTGATTTTTGGTATTGTTATTAGAACTCTTGGTAATAGAGAGATTGTCTCAGTAACCTCTACAACTTTTTATAAACATGTTGGACTGTTTTTCTCACTTCAGAACCCTTAAGAACCCTGTGGCAACAGCAGCAATTGCCTACAAGAGAAAATGATGTTAGAGAGGTGTCTAATGTATTTTTATCTGTCTTTACTGCAATATAGCAGCTGGAAACCAGGAGGAAAGCCACCATCCTGTAACCAGCCAGCTCTCCCTGGGACAACATCAAGAGATCCATGGTTCACTGGCACTCCACAGACTCTAGTTTGCCTTAGGAAATGAATGACTGGCCTCATTATCCTGGTAAATGCCTCAGGGCAATGAAGAGTCAAAGAATCATTCTCTTCAAGCAATGCATTTTGGGGAAACTATCTCTAACTGGAGTACCTTAAAGTCCTGAGAAAATCCTTTCCTCAAGAGACTACCTCATTACTTTTGTGACTGTACTGTCACTGAATTCCAGAGAGAAGCCTGAGCTGGAGAATTGATGAGGAGTAGAAGGGAGTCAGTACCCTGCCCCTTTGAAATTCATACCTCTATTAGGAGTAAAATGGCCTTCATTTAGCAAATATTTGGCTTATTAGAAAATTATACTTGCAAAACTATGGAAAAAACACACATGTAAAATGGGCTAGATTTGAAAGGATGCAAAATTATTTGAAGGAAAAAAAAAAATCTGCTCCTGTGTAGGAGGTTTGTCATTTTTCTTCCTGGGAGAAAAGTGTGTGGAATAGCAGCACTGCCAGAACTTTAATTTTACTAAAAATATGCTATCTATATCTATAAATGAAATCTTTCACATTTAAAGTCTGAATTTGGCAAGTTATACAGGAAAAAAAAGAAAAAGCTTAAGAAATTTATTTTAGAACTTACATCAAATATTCTCCCACCATGGAGGGTGGAGGCCTTGACTTAAATATTAATAGCTGTCCACATTCAGAATTAAAGACATCAGAATTCTTTTTAGCTACATTTTTGAGACCTTGATTGCTGGACGCCCCTCATCACTTTCCCACTAAGCAAGAGTAAGGCCATTATGGAAATTGCAAGCTCATACTCACTCCTGTATTTAAATAAATAAACAAACATATTCCAATAGAGATGTCAAAGTAGAATTTTTTTATGCAAGCCACCGATCTATTTATCTATTTTCTGAAACAAGGTCTCATGATTACTTTCCCAATTTTTAAGTATCAGAAATGGAATTAACCTTATTGATTTAAAGGATTATGTTAGTGAGAATGAACATGTAAGTAACCTGTTCATTATATGTAAATATGCTAAGAGATCCTTTGCTGCAGGTTTCTCACCCAGTTCCCGTGGCATATTTTTGGCTTATTGTGTGCTGCTTATTCATGATGTGGTAATTTACAGTTAAGAGTCCATTGGGTTTGGTTTTATTGTTTTGATTTGTTTGAATCAGGTTGGGATTTTTTCTGTTGTTGTTTTGGATTTGTGGGTTTGGTTTTTTTTTCACATTATTTTTCTTGTATTTGTTCTTAGCTATATGTTCAGGCATTTAGAAAAGAAAGTTCACCCATTCTTTGTAAGATTTCAGGCAAAATCTTTCTGATTATAATCCCTGCTGTCACTGTGAAATAACTTCCTAGCACCTATCTCTCAAGGGCATTTTTCATCCCATACTGGAGAGCACCTACAATGCAGTTGTTGAAGCAAACTGTAAGCCGCTTCTGTCTAAGAGTTTCATTCACTAACCTAAATAATTTCTGAAATCCCAGACATGTTCCCAAACTACTGAATTATGGAACAAGAAAAGAGTTTCTGCTTTCCAGTTCATTGTTAAAATCAGATGGTTACAAATGAGGATTGAAAGACTGATGTCTCCACACTCTGGATAACTAAAGTCTGGTTTAGTAATTACTGAACTGAGGTGTCAATTAGGAATCACACACTAAAAGAAAACCAGACCCTAAAGGTAATTAATCACTTATTCAAAACTTAGATATTAAATTGTCTGAAGTATCTGAGCTTCATAAGTGTTTTTTTTCATTATTTTATCTTTATCACTGTAAATTTATTAAATTCTTCTAATTTTTTAGGACCCTAATTTGTGGATTCTGGGATTAGAATCTAAAATGCTCATTTAACAGTAGCACCTACTGAGATAGTCCTGTGAGGCCACAGCGCAATTTCAGCTGTCCTTTGCCTGACTCAGATGTCCCTCCCACTCAGGACAATGCTGCTGTCATTTCCCTATATGACAGCAAATCTAGTATTACAGCTGAAGGAACACCTGGGTATCTAAGCCAACATTATGTGCTTCATTTTGGGAGTTGAATCTTTCATTTCTAGATAGTACATTTCTGAGCATCATAGTGTTTAATCTCTTTGTTTACATTTCAAGGAATTCAGAGCTAAATTCACTATATATAGAGAGAGAAATATATGCACAGTAACATCTCTGAAGTCCAAGACCATACAGAAAAGAAATGCCCTCATTTGGACTGCAAAAGTATCTCTCAGTAGGAGAAAGGAGAATTAAAAGGCTGTGGTGTTCAGTTATACCACTCTTCTATCTGAGAGATCATATTCAGTTTGAAATCTGCAACAATTCCAATTCAGTAACAACCATCAGTGTAAGGACAAGAAAAAAATCTGAGAAATTTCAGAACCCATTCTCTACCTCTTCATTTTAGGGAAGCTTTTTTTGACTTAATCTCTCTAGGAATTTGTGAGGACCATGAGTGTATTCATAGATCTTTGTGAGAAAATAAGGCCTTTCAGAATTCTCTAAAATGTAAGACAAGCACCCAAGGCTTTCATCTGTAGTAATGAGTCCATCCAGGTCTTAAAATATCTTACAGAATTTCTATTCTTTGGTTTATTAATAAACTTAGAGATAAATCTTTTTAAATTCTGTACTACTGTGTGTGAATAAGAGGAGATTAAAAAGAGCAGAAAAATAACTTTCTGGGAGAAAGATTTAAGAAGAAACTGGTATGTGGTTCTTATGTCCATAATTTTTTTAGGCTAATCAAGATAAGTTCAGAGTCTGCCCCAGGCTATCTTGTTCAAAGAGCAAAGGCCCAAACAGACATTTTGTTTTCCAGTTAAAGGATTGCAACTATATTGATTGTTAAAGGTTATCTGAAGTTTAAGAATAATATAAAGTATTTGAATTATTTAGAAAACTTGGATAATTATCTCTGATTATGAACATTAAGGGTTATTAAAAACCAGAAGATGTTAGGGTACATTTTATTTTGTTTAATAGGGTTTCCTCGTAAAGAGCAAAAAAAAAAATCACTTTTAAAATGCTTGATAGCTTTTCTATCTGTATTAATTGCTGCAGTCAAAGAATTCATGCAAACGGTCAATATCAGATTTGGAAATCTTAAACATCTATATTTTAGAAATTAGTTCATATATACATCTTCTGTGGAAGTTAGGGCCTATTAAAAAGTGTTGTAGTCTCTTTAATAGGAAAATTCTGATGGATAGAAAATAATTTTTAGGTGTTTCCTAGGACCAGGAAAGAAATCCAATCAAAACCACACTGATTTTGTCGCTGCCATGTATCTGGACTCTTACTTGGTATAAAGAAAAAACAAAAAAGTAGAATACGGCCTGGGTCACAGTTTTACAAATGCCATGTAAGTTTTGAAATATTTCCCTCATCTAGGCCCATCTTCCAAAGCTCTTCTATTATATGTGTTCAATTTAAGTAGGTAGTCAAAGAATCAATATAATACAGCATGGAACATTTCCATCTTTATATGTTGAGCTATTCTAAGAATGTTTTCTTGGAAGAATTTTTAACATAAGACTTCTGAAATCTTGTTTTCCTCACAGTGGACAACAGAAAAGTGTTTTAAATCTGTTCAGAGCAAGAGAATATCTTTTGCTTAGCTCTACTAAAAACTAATACCTTTGTTGCCTATAATTTCTTAAAATGAACTGGAGATCTGTTTGGGTTGAGAGTATGATCACAGTTCCTTGAATTGCATAAATTTATAAGTGTCAAATATCTAGCCAATAATTCTGTAGCTCACAATTAAATTACTCTCCTCTGTTCAAAAAATGACAAGAAGCCAATAACTAATTCAGAATTTTGTTGCCTCCCAACTTACTAATGATTTGAAGAGTGCACATTTTTAATTTAAGCAATACACTTCTATGTCAAAACATTTCCAGTGTCACCCTGACAGGTATTATCTTATTTGTGAATAGAGTAAGACAGAAATAAAAAGAGTTATTGTGTTCAGAAATTTTATTACTCATTCTTATAATCACTGTCTTTGGATTAATTGCTTCCTTGAAATATAACAAGTAACATTCATGAAAATGCAAAAAAATATTGAATAATTTTCTTAATATAAAGCAGTTTGCAATGCTTTTATGCTGACAGTACAAGGAGATTGTAGGATAAAATATGGTGGTCTAAAGTTCTTGTTGTCTTAATTCACATAGGATTGTAATGACATTTAGAGAAAATAAACATTTTACAGAAACATTCACAAACTACTGATAAAACCTATAAATTACATCTTTGCAAGTCTAGAATAGAATAGAATAGAACAGAATATTGCAGTTACAACTAGAATCACCTAGTGCAACTGCCTGACCGCATCAGGTGTGAACAAAAGTTAAAGCATATTATTAAGGGTGTTGTTGTAATGCCTCTTAAACATTAACAAGCCTGGATCATCCTCTAGGAAGCCTAGAGTGTTTGACTAGCATTTGTCCAACCTCTTGGTAAATAAAAAAATGCTTCCTGATATCCATTCCTGAAAGTATTCCTATGCATTCTGTCATTGGATAACAAGGGGAAGAGTTCAGCACCTCCCTCTCAATTTTCCCTCCTCGGGAAGATCTAGAGAGCAAGAATCTTTGGTATTCAATCAGACCTGTGAGTATGATATAGCATAATAGAACCCAAGAGATTGAAAATAACTTTATTCGTTTTGATATATAACACAACATGTGTCATTAGACATGTGCCAGAGGAAAACAAAATGTCCCCTTCTCTTCTCTCAGACTTGCCATGAAAGATGGAGATAAGGGAATCTTTTTTCTCTGTTTAGTATGCTGCTCTTCTTGAAGATATATTGCAGTACTTGGAAAAGCAAAATATTTATATGAAAGAAACAGCAAAATATTTCACTATCAAAAGACAAAAGGTGAAAGGAGAAAGTGTACATCATAATTTTCTCAGTCTTGTCTTCTGTTCAGCTATCTAAGGCACAGTGGAGTTAATTAGAATGTTTTCACAGGCGAGTTGAGAAAGGTGGATCACAGAGGGTATGGGTTTAGAAATGTTATTAAGGTTGGATTCATGCTGGCTTTCTTGGTTATGATGCACCTTTCTAAAGCTTTAGTTTCTAACAAAACTGGAAATGCAGCCACAGCAACAGCAGGAACAGATTTCCAAGTGTAAAACAGAGTCTTGCCCTTCCCTGATCACAATTGTGTGTTTGTTAGTTCTAGTACTGTATAGCAGTGAAGTGAACAAAAATGAAGAAAATATTAAAAGGTTTGCAGCTCAGACTTTAAGCAACTGATTGGGAAATAAGGGTGTGTATGAAAAATCTGGAAATCCATAGATAGTATCCCTTAAAAAAGGGTGATATCGCTTAAAAAGGGAGCTGTCAGCACAGACCTGCTGAAGAGGACAAAAATGTATCAAAAGACTTCACAACAAGGAAGGATTTATGGAGAAACTGACAGGTCCCCATCTTCCTGACAGACTACTGGCATCAGATATGAAGCATTAGACTAGAGAATCTCTGATTCCTCAGGGATTGTGTAGGGCTGGCTGTGCCTTGCACATATGACCACTGACTTGCTGTCTGTCAGGAAGGACAGGAGTCCTGTGGCAGTCTGAAGCCCTGTGACACTGAGATCCATTTCCCAAGGTGATACCTCCTGTCTGATAACCTCAGTGGGGGTTATTTGCGAGCCTGTTCCTATCAGGGCTATTGTGGCTGCAGAGATTGCGCTTATACTTCTGCCATTCTCTCCTCCAAATAAACCTGTCTCTGCTTGGTGACTCCTGAAGGAAATGCCAGTTGTTACTGAAACCTTGGGATGGCTATAGAGCACACGTTCACTGAAGTCTGAAACAGAAAAGGAAAAGGAAAAACAGAACTGAAAAACCGTGCAATACTGTAGTACGTAACTGAACTAGAATGAGACAGATGCTGGGTGACATTCCTCTGTGTCTCAACCTGACTATTTGCTGACTGTTCTGTAATATCAGATAGTCACAGGCAGATCAGAGTTGGCTAGCTTTGAAGCAAATATGGCCAGGAAGCAATACAACTGTATTACCTCAAGTTCGTGCATCTTGCTGCTCTATGAGGCTGATTAACTCAGCATCTGATGCTAAACCCAAACCAGACAGTGAGACTTCAGGGCATGAACAATAGCAAAATTTCCAGTGTTTAAATGAGTTTTCATGTAAATGTTTATGCATCCTTATGCTGCTTTCCCTTTTTGGAAGGGTTTTCTTGATTTCTCTGTTGGACATAAGCATCTAAATCCACCTAATTTATACTTTTATTGCTCGGTGCAGCTTGGCTCTTATCGATGGCAATTTGTTTATAGCCTTTAACTACACTGTATGTCATCTGGAGCATAAGAATATAGTTTTGGGGTTATAAAATAAGTATATAGCACACAATACAGCCCATGAAATACTTCTTGGCCTTACTTTGAACAAGCTACATCTGGAATTTGCATCACTGACTCAGTAGCAGCAGTTAGAGTACTCAGCTGGGATATCAGTTTCCTCCTAAGTGCTTTCCCCTTGACATGGTTAACTGAACTTAACCATGTTAACTTCATGCAGTAATTTTGGATGTAAGTGATAAGATGGCTGTGGTTCACTCCACTGCTCTGACATCTTAAAGCAACCAGAGTTGATACTAGAAAATCAAATTAATTCGTTTTATGCCCAATTATTTAGATATGAACTTTTCTGAGAAGCTAATGTGCCACAAACATTAATGATTGATATTTTTAAGCAGCTTCAAAAGAAAAGAATAATTTCTCAAAGTGGAAACTTTCGGGCAATTTCAATACGCCATGAAAAAATATTTACTAAAGCAAATGATCAGAAAATGGCAGTTGCTTAGTGCAACTAAGTGTTGTTTCATACCTAACACAGATTATTGATTTTCCTTAGCAAGCACTAGAAAACTTCACTCCCTCTGTGCAAACTAATGATTTTGCTGACTTAGGATGCAGTTAAACTCTGCATTCGGGAATGGAAAGAACCAACTTTGCCACATAGCTGAAGCTTATATATTTTCCCCACTCATGCCCTGTTCCTTCAGAAAGTCTTATTATTCCTTCCCAACTGCATTATTTCTTGTGTTTTACTTCATTTTTGTATGTTCCAGCATATTGATTCAAGTTAATGCTTTTCAATACACCTTTATCTATTTCCATGTAGCTCTGTGGTTTGGGGATTTTTTGCAATCCTTTTTTTTTCTGAAGTCACAAAACATAATCTTTCCAGCATTTTAAAATCCAATATTAAAATACATATTATTCTTATAGGTGAATGATTTTTCAATTTAAAAAATCATCAAAAAAACCTATTTTTAAAACCATGTAATAAAATTTTTCTAATATTCCCCAAGACAATAAAATGATCTCACACACTGTCCCTATATTTTCAACTGTGATTGTGGACAAATACAGTAGACACATGCAGTTACTGCCCTCTTATTTGATTTCCTCTGTAATCCTAGTGTTTGTCTCTATTGAGGGGAAAAAAAAAAATTGATGCTTAAAATGAAGACTGATCTTTGCCAGCAGCATCTACTCTGCCATTCATGTATGTATAGTTCAGATTAAATATAGCCCCTTGAAACGAAAGAAAACAAATAAACAAGAGGTCCTAACAGCTGACAAACTTCTTGGGGATATTATTTATCCTATGCAATTTATCCTATTTACCCTAAGCAAAATCACTCATGTCTTTCATGTCTCTTTCCCTTACAGCAAAAATAGGATAAGTGTATACATGGACTTGAACAGAAAAAACATATATTTCAGTTTTCATGAAGAGGATAGAGGGCAAAAGTCTAGACAGAAATAAACAGGTGCAATATGTCTAAGCATTAACTTGAAAATTGCAATAAGTGAACCTACTGCTAGTATAGGTCTTGATATAATTGAAATTGATAATTGAGTGAAATTTAGACTGAGTTTTTTACATATAAGTCACCATGAAATATATTAATATTGATGAGACATCACCTTCTGCTTGACCTTAACTATAGGTGGTGACTAGAACTGGGGAAAAGAACTATGCAAGTTACTTAAGAAGCAAAGAAAAAGGGAAAAGGACAATTTGGGTGGTAGGTTTAATGAATAACAGCCATCTTAGAGAACCTGGAATAGTGACAGTACTGCAAAAGTACAACATCATTAGCTAAAAGTTTCTGAGACACAGTGTATGCAAACCTGAGGTTGTGGAACAATAACCAAACTGACCAAAAAACCAAAGTCTAAAAGAATTGATAAATAATTGATAAATTGATAAATGGCAATAGTATGTCAGGCTTTTGAAAATCTATGAAAATTATTTGAAAAATGTAGTCCATTACAGTGGTAGTGCTATGGGGTTAGATTTTACATTGGTAAGAATGGAAGGAAAATAAAATGCATATACATCGTGTGGAATATATGGTATATATAATAAAATGTATGAAGTACTTTTTCTAAATAATATCATTATTGTCAGGTGGCCGTTTTAGCCACTTCAACCATAGTATCATTGCAAAAAACTATGTGAGAATTACATAATGTAAAAGAGACTGGAGGTCAAAAAGCATTTAAATATGTGATAAACTGAAGCAGGTGAATATTTGTGACATAAAATCATAAATTTTTTGTCTCTTCCTTCAATTGAGTAATCCTATCAGTATGCTAGACCTAAAGGTCCTATCAATACCTACTCAGGAAATATTCTATAATTACATATTTTTCCTGACTTTAAGAAATCAATTTATTAACTATTCATACACTTTATCAAGTTGAGTAAGAGATATGATCAAACATATAAAGTGCAAATTATCACATTATAAAGTGCAAATTTTCAATGAATGTGTTTCATTGTCTAGACATCAGAATGCCTGATTTATAGAGATATCTGAGATTCCAAATTATCATAGAAGTTTAGGCATTAAATTAACTTTTGGTGGTTCCAAATATTTCCTTAAAGCACAGATTTTTTTTTAAAATTTAGGAATGTATAACATAAAATTAAATTTAAAATTAAATGCTTGTTATGAATGATCATGTTTTACAACATATAGCAACAAAATTATCACCCACCACGGAAGTATATATGGTCTCATGGGCTATTTTTCGTAGAAAATTTTTCAACTACATTTTATATCCTTTATAATGACAATACAATAAAGAAAAAAATTATAGAACTAAATCCATATCTATTCATCTATTTGTAGCCTCTGGAAGCTAAAATACCCAATTACTCAAATAAAAAGAAACAACATTCCTGGCAGCTAAAATTTTCAAGGAATTACTAGAAAATAAGCAATTAAATTGTACATCAAAAACTTGAGCAATATCTAGGCTTCAGTAATCTGTACTTTCTTTAAGTCAGGGCAATTCTTATATATATTCAAATTGATATGAAGCAAATGGATATGAAGTTTTGTCAAATTACACAGAAAATAAGACAATGAAAAAATAACTTATGAAGTAAGTCCTTTCTCACACTATTTCCAAATTATATGTACCTCATTTTCTTGTTAGTTGTTATAAATGTATTTATTCCAGTGCCTCTGCTGGAGTAGTTAACTGTTTCAACATATAAACAGAACACCTAGGCAGCATAGCACAGATATGAAGGAAGAAATGTATTTTCACCTGAAAGAGTATCTATATATGAATGTACAGATTTATAATCATTGCATGGTTAGAAAGTACCCTAATTATATTTAAGAATTTGATAAAAGGTAACCCAAAGACATAGGACTTAACCGAAGAAGATAAAATGAGGTGAAATTTAATTTAAAAATCCTCATTCTGGATTTCACAAGAAAAGATACTGTGATTAGCACTGTTTTAAATGAAGTTCCATGGAAGAGGAACGTCTTTAAGAAAAATATATTTTTCACTATTTCTCAAAATATCATATATAAACATTTATCTTGCATTTTCAGCAAAAGTTTGTTAGGGTAATTGATCAGAGAGTCATAACAAAAAGCAGGAGAGAAAAATATGACTTCCTCCCTAGAGGTTCTATGAAGTACAATACTATTCAGTTGTGACAAAGAAAGAACCAAGATTTTTACATGTAAAGCAGATTTGATAAGACTTTTTCAGAATCACCCTGAAACAGGGCTTTATATTTTTTGTTGCATGCATTTCAAAATAGTAAAATTGGACATGAACGCAAACCAAGACTTAAGTTCTTAATGCTAGAGCACTGGTAATGTATCATTACAAATTTATTAGAATAATCCAAAGATTGCAGGATGCACCCTCACAGCCTCTGCTCCTTGTGGACAAACTCTGTTATTAAGGAAATCAGGCGAGGAACATTATCGATCTAATAATCATCAGGAAATAAAACACAGTTTTTAAAATAATGTGTTTAATAATACATAACAATAAAGTAGGACGTGGCATACTTAAATACAAGGATTCTCTGGGAATTATTTTTTTTAAATAATAAAATTGGGAAATTTTTACTACATCTGTGATATTACAAGGGTTAGGGTTTTTTTGTTTGTTTGTTTGATCATTTGTTCTTGTTGTGTGGTTTTTTTTGGTTTTGTTTTTGTGGTTTTTGTTTCTTTGTTCGTTTGTTTGTTTGTTTTTTTCAGTTTTGAAACTGTGGAAGACCTTTTTCCAGTCCTACTGGGTATAGTTCTGTGTTGTGTGTGGCACAGATCTGAAATGAAGAAGCAAGCTAGTGATGAATTTAGAAAGTCAAGACAAGAAAACTTCTACGGTTTCACTTTTCCATGAGAAAATTGAAGTATTATGTATAAATTTGATATCCAGATGGTGACTCATAAAAATCAATATCTTGGCTATAACCTAAACTTGAAAAGAGGTTTAAAGCATTTTAGTACTTTATAAATGAACAGATAAATGGATCCAAAGGAAAATTTATCCCTCCTAAAATGGGGCCAGTAACATTTGGGTCTGTCTGCAGCAAACAGAAGAATCATGTGAAACAGTTTGCCTCAGCGGCTTATTAGCGTTGTGATTGATAGGCAGAAATTAGAGATAACAGAAGGGTATTCATTAAATGGAAAGTAATCTTTGAGGACTTCAAGTAAATCTAGACTTAGGGATATAATTCTGTGACTTAAAGCAAAGCAGCTTTACAGGAACCAGAATTATAATATCCTTCAGAGTGGACTACAAGAAGGACAATGTTGGAGGATAAGAGAATCTATTTCAATATCTTAAACTGAAACCTAAACTAGAAATTTGAAACTGTTTCACTGCTAGAATTTACAAACCATTGGGAATGATCTCAGCATAAATTTCAGGAACCACTAGATATCCAGATTTTAGGACTTATTAATAGATATTCAAATATTCATCAGTACAGTGTTAAAATTTAGGGAAAATATTGAGTTTGTATGTTTTGCTGGCAAACTCAAAAGGGAAAAAACAAAATCCACCATTTACATGAAAATTTTAAAACCAGTAGCAAATAAATTCTTCTTACAATAATAGATCCAGTTAGAAATTTTTCAACTAAATAATTTCTTCTCAGAAAAACACAGCTTTTAACGAATGAAGAGATGGAGGCAAAGTGAAAAATGTTCATTATAATGGTTTCAGTTTTCCATTTAGCTGCTATAATATTAGAAAGAGTAGCTTTCATAAGCTTGAAATCCTTAACTTCTTTATATCTCTCAACTGGCTTTCATTCCCTTATCATAGAGAGTGTGAGTTATTTTTGTTTACTTTCATGTCTCTCTTCCTACCCATAATCTGTCACAAAATGATGAAAGGTCAACTTCTACATCTATATGGTTATGATATCAACATTTATCACTCACTGGTTAAATTTTTTAACAAACTCTTCTGCAGTTTCTCCCACTCTAAGCTCCTATAACTAAGCCACCTCCTTGTTGTTACAGAGAAAAATTGTTCAACTCACAAAGCTCAAGTCAGATCAGGACCAGAAAGGCAGAAAAAGACACACAGTTATCTGGCAGTCAGACAACTATACATTCAGGTTCCACATCAGCTGTACCACCAACAAAACACAATCCCGGAGAGTAAGAAAATGTTTTTATACACCTAGAAATTTTGAAATATGTTTCTGTAACTAACACCTCTCTAGGGCACTGGCATGGACATGTGGCCCCACATGACCCCATGTGGATGCGGAGGAGACTGCCCCTGCACCAGGGTGCCATGGGGCCTGGCTGGGCGCAGGCTGCTCTCACGGCCCACGGGGAGCTGCTGGATCTGGCCCGGGCAAGGCTGGGGCTGCCAAAGGCTGAGGCTTGGCAGTGCCTAACCATGGTCACTGCTCCTCCTCTTCTTCCAAGGGGTCTGCCCCACTGATACTAAGGACTGCCATGAATCTGTGACACTGCTCCCCTTCAGACTGACCAGTCTTCTTGTTTTCTGGTCCCACTACAGTGTTTATCAAAGTACATTTTTTCTCTTGCACTGTACTTGGGGTATTCTGAACAGTAAGAGATACCTCATCATTCACATATGCAACACCTACCCCAAAAGTAGTGTCACTGCCTATGGAAAAGTAACTGCTACAAAATATAATAAATATCTACTTTTTAGTTTATTTTTTTAATATTATATGTCAACAGGATGGCAATGGCATTTCAATACACTTCTCTTATAGAAAGTGTGAAGATACTTTGTTTAATTGATATTCATTTTATAATGTTAGGATCACACCTACAGTGAAATCCTATATCAAAATGGATAAGCTTAGTGTTTGAACAGAATATTTTACGATTTTCTTTTTTTCCCTCATATTTTTTTCAGAATATTCATGCCAGAGAGAGCTCCAAAATTTGTACTTCCTGTTCTAAACTGAAATGCAGACATATTTTGTCAAGATATCCCATCATATAGAAACTATTTCTCATTAATTATTACTGATCACTGTCACAGAACATCTTAAATATATTATTTTTCTTTTGTATTTTATCAGTTTGGGGTGAAATAGACAATTTTAATCAGAGAGGAAATAATAAGAATTTCGTAAGTATAATTGTTATTCTTATAATAACATTTTATGCACAATACTTTACACACACACATAAAAGGTGTTTTAAGGCAATCAACATTAAGTGTTTAATAGTGTCACAAATAACAACAAAATCCAGATGAGGCACTATTACTGAATATGACAGATAAAAAAGGATAAACCATTATTAACTATACTTAAAAATTAATGTGAAAGACAAGAATAACTAGTGAAATATAGAGAATATGCTTTTGTGTGCCTATATCTACATCAGCAAGCAAAGAGAATCCAATTTTTATAGCAAAACAGCAGGTACTGGTGGAACTGGTATCCACATTATCCACACTAGAGACTTAGTCCAAAGTCTTTAGTTTGGTCCTATGAAACTAGTGGTTGTCAGCAGTTGGTGTCCTCTTCCATGTTATTTTTATCTAAAAGGAACTCAGTTTCAGCCCTCTGGAAGCAGACTGCATGGCACACTAGGGTATAGGTGAAGATAATGGGGAAATTGACTTTTTTCTGAACTGTGACTCTCATGAAGAGGCACCCATTATAAAAGACAAGCTCATAAAGGCATTCTACTATTTAATTTTATTTTCTAACTAAAATAGATTCTTTGGGATTTTTTTTTTTTTTTTGTAAAAGACAATTAATTGCTTTAGACATATTTCTGCAGCTACAACTGCATTTTTTTAGCACAAATACTAGAATTTAGATATAGATCATCATTATGTATATGTGATGCTGCTGTTAACTGCATATTTTCTAAATTCCAAGCAACTTTTCTATCATCCATTAGAAGTCTGTCCACTGATAAGTGGAAGGCGTTTAGAAGGAAAAGTCAAAGGATCACAGAAAATTGATTACATGGGTTTAAATTAAAAACCTACATGTGAAGTTTCCCCTACAAGGACATCGTAATTGATCTTTAATTATTTGGAATTTGTTGCTAAATCCTACAGCAAAACAGACTGTTAGAAAACCTAGTGAATATAAAGAAAAATAATTGCTCATCACTTAGTGGCAAACATATTGAATCTTTGAAGCAGTAACATAAAAGAATGAAGGGTTTAGGAAGCTTTTCATAAGGAAATTGTATAAGGTGTTTTGTAACAAAGTGCAAGAACAGGAGCATTATTTTTTTGCTTTTATACCTAACAGAAATTTTCAAAGTTCATGGTTAGAGATGTGAGATGACTAAGTGAACTACCTTAGTGTCAAGCCCAAGGCAGTAGTGTGACAGCACCTTGGAAATGTAAAAGTTGCACAGAGGGCAGAGGGTGCCTCACATAATCCACTGCGTAAACCAGCTCTGCATATACAATACACATATATGATGAAAAGAGTTAAACAAATTCTATATCCAAATATACTGATTAACAATATAATTTTTAAAAAAGCTTCTCCCCAAATTTTATTTGAAAGATTATTA